>LR812520.1:2246338-2518838 GCA_903798195.1 Danio kyathit | reverse complement strand
AATGAATGAATGAATGAATGAATGAATGAATGAATGAAATTCATTAATAAAATAATAATTAAATTAAATAAAGTAAAATAATAAAATTAAATTAAATTAAAAAAGTAAAATGGAATAAAAATAAATATTAAATTAAAGTAAACTAAAATAATAAAATAAAATAAAAATTTGATTAAAGTAAAATAATAAAATTAAATTAAAAAGTAAAACAAAATAAATATTAAATAAAATAAAGTAAAATAATAAAATTAAATTAAATTAAGTAAAATAAAATAATAATTAAATTAAATACAGTAAAATAATAACATTAAATAAAATTATATTCAAAAGTAAAATAAAATAAATATTAAATTAAATAAAGTAAAATTAAGTACAATAAAATAATAATTAAATTAAAGTAAAATAATAAAATTAAATAAAATTAAGTAAAATAAAATAATAATTAAATTGAATAAAGTAAAATAATACAATTTAATTACATTAAATTAAAAAGTAAAATAAAATAAATATTAAATTAAATAAAGTAAAATAATAAAATAAAAATTAAATTAAGTAAAATAAAATAATAATTAAATAAAATTAAATAATAAAATTAAATTAAAAAGTAAAATAAAATAAAGATTAAATTAAACAAAGTAGGCGTCACAGTGGCAGCACAATCGCCTCACAGCAAGAAGGTCGGTGGTTCGAGCCTCGTCTGGGTCAGTATGTGTGTGAATGAGTGTGTATGGATGTTTCCCAGTGATGGGTTGCGGCTGGAAGGGCATCCGCTGCGTAAAACATGTGCTGGATAAGTTGGATAAGGTTCACACTGTGGCAACCCCTGATGAATGAATGGACTAAACCAAAAGAAAATGAATGAATGAATAAATTAATAAAATTTAAAAAAGTAAAATAAAATAAAATAAATATAAAATAAAGTAAAATAATAAAATTAAATAAAATTAAAAAGTAAAACAAAATAAAAATTTAATTAAAGTAAAATAATAACATTTAATTAAATTAAGTTAAAATAAATTTAATAAAAATAAAGTTAAATAAAATAAAAAATAAATAATATTAAAATAACATTTAATTTAATTAATTTAGATTAAATAATTTTTTTTAAATAAATAATAATAATAATGTATATAAAATATAATAATATCTGTATATGAAAAGAATGCATATCTTGAATATCTCCTAAAATGCATCTAAATCTCATAAATAAACCACACTATTATGCTGCTAGCATATTAATAGAAGTGTGATTTGTGCATTACAATAGGTGGATGAAAACATGGCTGCTGTTGTTTGTATGTTTACAAAATGATGCCTAAATGTCTTATTGCTTAAATTCTCCCCACAATATTAATTTGTCTTCCTGCAATAATAACAAAAATATATTATCTGGAATCTATGATTTGAAATTGGTTTAGAGATTAGTATAGCTAATCTAACTACAATACTGCTACCAAAATCTTTCTGTAAAGTACAAAAAAAAAATGCAATCAGACTGAAAATGATTTGCAGATTATAGAAAACTCTAGAAAATGGCACGCTTAGGCCTGTCACCATATCTATTTTTTATGTTGCAAGATATATTGCACCAAAATATATATCAATAAATGATATTATTGTCTTTTTAAGACCATGCTACTCATTATATAATGCCAGAATGACAATATAATATCATCACAATGCAAGTACACACTTCCAAAGAACACTCTTAAGAATATTTCATTTAATTAGAGTCAGTTTAATAATCGGGCATTGGAGTCAGAATGTTAAAATGCACATCCTACATAAATAATAATAAATGTTAACAAGGTAAAGAGCAACAGAGGCTGTGATATCTGCTAGCAGATTTATTTTCAGCTGTCAGACACTCACATGAAAATATACTATAGTCATTTATAGTAAATACTACAGTGTGTTTTTAACCATACTGACACCTCCAATAGAGATGGAGATGATCACAATCAGCTAAAGAGTTGTTATAATTGGTGTATATGTATGGGCGATATATATTACATCACCAAAAATGATTGAGCTCATGTCCATGTGCTGTGCGATAAGTCCATATACTGATTATTGTGACAGGACGCTCTCATTGGTATCAGTTATAACTATTTCGTTTTGTTTAGACCTAAATGTGGTTTAACTGAACAATGCGAAGACAATCACTGTAAAAATAAAACCAAACGGGGTTTAAATGAGGTTTCTCAATCTGAAAGTGTCTGACATATAAAACTGACAGGCTGTTGCTGTTTTTCCTTCCATTTTTGGGGAGAAAAATAAATCAGGCAGCGCGGGGAATACACTGGAGACGGGAGAGAAACCAATGAGAGACGAGACGCTGAAAAAAACAGGCATGATGGGAAATCAAACACCCTCCCAAAGTGTCACTGCTGTAAAATATGCTGTTTGACTTCATGATTCAACAGTTGCAGTGATGTGTGTGTGTGTGTGTGTGTGTTTCTGCCTCAGTTTATTACAGATCAAGACACTGTACATGCATACAGATGAAGTCAGAATTATTCGCCCTCCTGTATATGTTTCTCCCCAATTTCTGTTTAACAGAGAGGAGATTTGTTCAACACATTTCTAAACATAATAGTTTTAACAACTCATTTCTAATAACTGATTTATTTTCTTTTTGTCATGATGACAGCACATAATATTAGACTATTCTTCAAGACACTAGTATTCAGCTTAAAGAGACATTTAAAGGCTTAACTAGGGTAATTAGGGTAAAGTTATGGTAATTAGGCAAGTCATTGTATAACAGTGGTTTGTTCTGGAGACAATCCAAAACTAATATAGCTTAAGAGAGCTATAGAAACAATATGTATACATTACTTATGTTTAAATCTCAAACAACAGTTTCCTCCATCTGCATTCCTCACGGTTTCTCCTGCTGTTTTTTCTTTGCTCTTTTAAAAGTCCACTCAGCTCTCGCTGAAACACTGGGAAGCTTCAGAAAACTGGACTGTCAGATTCAATTTCCTATTTGGAATCAATAACGTACGGTTTTGCTTTCCTATCTGTAACAGGATCCAACTGCAACGCTGCCAAAAAATAAAAATAATAATAAAAGTGTTGCTGAAAACTACAGAAAATTGAAAGTTTTTATCCAAACTCTTGAAGTAGAAAAAAAGTTCAGCTGAAGCATGCAAACGCAACTGCTGCTCTTTAAGTATTTAGCCTAAAACTTTACAATAAGATTGTAATAGTTTATGCTATATTATGTATTTAATAGTAACGTCAAACTATTAATGACAATTAATCACAAACAAAATAAAAGCTTGTATTTACATATTATGTATACTGTATGTGGATTGTGTATATTTATTATGTATACATAAATATAAACATGCATGCATGGATTTGAGAAAATGTTTATTCATACTTAGATAAAATACATGTACGATACAAGTTATTATACACATTTAACAAATTTGTATGTATGTGTGTGTGTGTATATACATATATACATATATATATATATATATATATATATATATATATATATATATATATATATATATATATATATATATATATATCTGTCTGTCTGTCTGTCTGTCTGTCTGTCTGTCTGTCTATCTATCTATCTATCTATCTATCTATCTATCTATATCTATACCGTGTATGTATGTATGTATGTATGTATGTATGTATGTATGTATGTATGTATGTATGTATGTATGTATGTATGTATGTATGTATGTATGTATGTATGTATGTATGTATGTATGTATGTATGTATGTATGTATATATATGCTGTAAAAACGCAGGGTTCCACACAATTCCCAACACAAATCGATTAAGTTAACTTAATTGTTTTTACAAACTAAAGTGGATTGAACATTATTAAGATTAAGTCTTTAAACAAAGATAAATCAATAAAAATATAAACAAATAAATAAATGAATAAAAAAAAGATAAATAACCAAAAAAACAGATACATAAATAAATATGATAAATAAACAAACAAATAAATAAACAAAACATTTAATAAATAAATAGATTAAAGAGATAAATAAATAAATAAACAAACAAACAAATAAATAAAAATATAAAATAAATATATAAAAAATAATAATTAAAAAGATAAATAAACAAACAAATAAATAAAATAAATGAATAAATGAATGAATGAACAAATAAACAAAAAAGTAAATAAATAATAATAATTAAACAGATAAACAAACAAATAAATAAATTAAATAAATAAACAAAAAGATAAATAAATAAATAATTAAACAGATAAACAAACAAACAAATAAATATATTAAATAAATAAATATATTAAATAAATAAACAAACAAATGTATTAAATTAATTAACAAACAGATAAATAAATATAAAATAAATAAACAAACAAACAAATAAGTAAATTAAATGAATGAATGAACAAACAAAAAAGTAAATAAATAAAAAAATAATAATTAAAGAGATAAATAAACAAACAAATAAATAAAATAAATGAATGAATGAATGAACAAATAAATAAACAAAAAAGTAAATAAATAACTAAAAAAATAATAAAGAGATAAATAAACAAACAAATAAATGAATGAATGAATAAATAAACAAAAAAGTAAATAAATAAATACATAAATAATAATATTTAAACAGATAAACAAACAAACAAATTAATTAATTAATTAAATAAATAAACAGACAAACAAAAAGATAAATAAATAATTAAACAGATAAATAAATAAATAAACAAACAAACAAACAATTAAATAAAAATATTAAATAACTATATTAAATAGATACATAAACGAATATATTAAATAAATAAATTAATTTACAAACAGATAAATAAATAAACAGAAAAATAAATAAATAAATAAATAAAGATGCAGTGGCGCAGTAGGTAGTGCTGTCGCCTCACAGCAAGAAGGTCACTGGTTCGAGCCTCGGCTGGGCGTTTCTGTGTGGAGATTGCATGTTCTCCCTGCGCTGTAGTGGGTTTCCTCCGGGTGCTCCGGTTTCCCCCACAGTCCAAACACATGCGGTACAGGTGAATTGGGTAGGCTAAATTGTCCATAGTGTATGAGTGTGAATGAGAGTGTATGGAGGTTTCCCAGGGATGGGTTGCAGCTGGAAGGGCATCCGCTGCGTAAAACGTGTGCTGGATGAATTGGCGGTTCATTCTGCTGTGGCGACCCCGATTTAATAAAGGGACTAAGCCGAAAAGAAAATGAATGAATGAATAAATAAACAAAAAAATTTAATAAATTATTAAATAATAATATTACTATCTATACATGACTCTGTATGCAAATAGGCACATATTTAACACAACAATGCCTCATTTGCATATTTAAGCATAACATAAATAAACAACCAATACAAAGCATTTTGGAATTAATGCCAATGGTATGGTGATACATTTTTCTATTTCTAATTACAGTTGCAATCAGAATTATTGAACCCCCTTTGAATTTTGTTTTCTTTTTTAAATATTTCCCATATGATATTTAACAGAGCAAAGAAAATTTTCACAGTATTTCCTAAAAAAAATTTTCTTCTAGAGAAAGTCTTATTTGTTTTATTTTGGCTAGAATAAAAGCAATTTTACATTTTTTAAAAAACATTTTAAGGTCAAAATCATTAGCCCTTTTAAGCTATATTTGTTTTCAATAGTCTACAGAACAAATCATCATTATACAATAACTTGCCTAATTACCCTAACCTGCCAAGTTAACCTAATTAACCTAGTTAAGCCTTTAAATGTCACTTTAAGCTGTATAGAAGTGTCTTGAAAAATATCTAGTCTAATATTATTTACTGTCATCAATGCAAAGATAAAATAAATCAGTGATTAGAGATGAGTTATTAAAACTATTATGTTTAGAAATGTGTTGAAAAAATCTGCTCTCCGTTAAACAGAAATTGGAGAAAAAAATAAACAGGGGGGCGAATAATTCAGGGGGTTTAATCATTTTGCAATTGCAATATTTTTTCACCTAATTCACACCGCCTGCAGTCTCTTTTTAATTATTGGTAAATGAACCAGCAACAACAAAAACTATTTGAACAAAAATAGCTTAAAACCAAATCTTTGTCACAATTTTTCTTTTTCGATGTGTCAAAACGAATCAAACAAATCAAAACTCATCACTTAATCATTTCATAAATGATGTGAATTTGACTAGTTGTGAGCAAACTAAACAAACTAAATAGAAACTGATCAAAACACACAACTCCATACTGTCTACCTAACTAGTGTCTGAAACTAGTATACGTGTGTCCCGAACGGTAGCATGATGAAATGCGCATCTGAAAGGTGTCTGGATGGTTTATTATGCTGTAAGATCTACCGCTGCCCTCCGTCTCAATGAGACACATTACAAACCAAACTACAAACATAGTGAATGTGCAACACAGACACGTAAGAGCTTATAAATAATTTGACTGATTAATAAATCATATCCAACCTGATGATGAAACTAAATGCTTGTATTAAATGCTATCTGTGCAACGTTTAATCCGCAACAACACTTTTATTATAAAGACATGAAGATGAAGGCAACATTATTAGTAGGTATTATTTTACATTTTTTAATTAGTATTGTTTTTCATATATTTCCCAAGGGCTGTTTAATTTGTGTTGTGCTGTTTTTACTAATAATTTTTATTATATATATATATATATTATATATTATATATATATATATATATATATATTATATATTATATATATATATATATATATATATATATATATATATATATATATATATATATATATATATATATATATATATATATATTATTGTTTTATTTATTTATTTATTTATTACTATTATTATTATTATTATTATTTATTTTAGTTCTGGTAGAATAAAATATAATTTGTTATTTTATATTATTTTATTTAATTATTATTATTATTATTATTATTATTATTATTATTATTATTATTATTATTATTATTATTTGGGTCAATATTATAAATAAACAAACAAACAATAATTTTGAACCTGATTTCATCCAGTATTATTTTCTGTGCATGACTGTGTATGCAAATAACCACAAACAAATAAATAAAAAGAATACATGAGAATTATTTGTAAAAAAAAAAAAATATATATATATACTGTATATTGCACAAAAGGGCTAATATTTTATTATAGTTTATTATGTTTTATAATTTTTTAATAATAATAATTTTTATAATAATAATAATAATAATAATTATTATTATTATTATTATTATTATTATTATTGTCAATATTAATTATTAATAAATAAATAAATAAACAATAATTTTGAACCTGATTACATCCAATATTAATTTTTATGCATGACTCTGTATGCAAACACAAATTTAACAAAACAATGCCTCATTAACATGGCAAATAAATAAACAAACAGACACAACAAACAAACGAAAACAAATAAATAAACAAAGTGCATGAGAAATATTTGAAAAAAAATTATTTTACAAAAGAGGGCTAATATTTTTTTTAAATATTTAATAACAATAATAATAATAATAATAATAATAATAATAATAATAATAATAATAATAATAATAATAATTATTATTATTATTATTATTAAGGTTAATATTTTTTTCTTAATAAATAAGTAAATAAATAAACAATGATTTTGAACCTGATTTCATCCAATATTAATTTCTAAGCATGACTCCGTATGCAAATAAGCACATATTTAACACAACAATGTTTCATTAGTCTATTTAAACAACATTTTAAGTAAATAAACAAACAGACAGACAAACAAACAAATACATAAATAAATAAACAAACAGACAGAAAAATACACGAATAAATAAACAAACAGACAGACAAACAAACAAACAAATAAATAAACAAACAAATAAACAAAGAGACAGAAAAAGAAACAAATAAAGAAACAAACAAACAGACAAATAAATAAATAAATAAACAAACAGACAGAAAAATACACAAATAAATAAACAAACAAACAGACAAACAAACAAACAAATAAACAAACAAACAAAGAGACAGAAAAAAAAACAAATAAAGAAACAAACAAACAGACAAATAAATAAATAAATAAAATAAACAGACAAATAAATATACAAACAAACAAACAAATAAATAAATAAATGCATGCATTATATGCAAAATGCTAAATATTTGACAAAAAAAATAATATATTGCACAAGAGGGTTAATGATTTTGTCCTCATATAGAGGGTTTGTACATATTTGACCCAGTGTTGGTTTGAGACAACCCAGCATTTTAAGTGTGTAGAGTTGTGTAGTTTACAAATGAACATAAACATGACTGGAAAATGACACCTTTTCTGAAACAAATGAACAAACACAACTGTAAAGTGTCATCAAGTGGTCTTTCGTTTCTTTAGTGTGTGTGTGTGTGTGTGTGTGTGTGTGTGTGTGTGTGTGTGTGTGTGTGTGTGTGTGTGTGTGTGTGTGTGATTCAGCATTATTTCTTCATTACCGCTGTTGTGAGTAACATGGAGACAAATGTGTGGAGGACACACAGATCTGCACAACAGCAGGAGTGTGAACCGAGCAGGTGACACACACACACACACACACACATACACACCTATGCCACCAAGTCTGCGGGACGTCCATTACAGCAGAACACACACTCAAGCATTAAGAGAGAGCACAGAAGCAGAGCATGATGGGAAAGCAGCACGCACGCACGCACGCACGCACGCACGCACGCACGCACGCACGCACGCACGCACGCACGCACGCACGCACGCACGCACGCACGCACGCACGCACGCACGCACGCACACACACACACACACACACACACACACACACACACACACACACACACACACACACAGAGAGAGAGAGAGAGAGAGAGAGAGAGAGAGAGAGGCTGCATGCAGCAGAGCAGGTGGAGACGGGCCGGAGGTACCTTCATATACGCCCTGCAAGTCCGCTCTCTTTTCTGACGCTTTTTATTTAGGTGTCGAACACAAAGACGGGAGATTAGAAACAACACACACACACACACACACACACACACACACACACACACACACACACAGGAACACACACAGAGGAAAAGAGAAAGAGAAACAGAAGAAATAAGAGTCTGTGTGTCAGTCCCATGATGAAGGAGAGCTGCACTTTAATGAGGAGTGATCCTCTCTATTCTCCTACATAAAGACTCCACTGACACTGTGTCTGCTTTCACACGTCAGGAGAGGACAGTTTAAACACATGCTGAAAAACACTTCGCTAATAAAATACAATACAGTCACTGGCCACTTTATTAACGCAACTGCTCATTAACGCAAATTTCTAATCAGCCAATCACATGGCAGCAACTCAATGCATTTAGGCATGTAGAGATAGTCAAGATGATCTGCTGCAGTTCAAACCGAGCATCAGAATGGGGAAGAAAGGAGATTTAAGTGACTTTGAACATGGCATGGTTGTTGCTGCCAGACAGGCTGGTCTGAGTATTTCAGAAACTGCTGATCTACTATGATTTTCATGCACAACCATCTCTAGGGTTTACAGAGAGTGGGCCAACAAAGAGGAAATATCCAGTGAGCGGCAGTTCTGTGGGCGCAAATGCCTTGTTGATGGTCAGAGGAGAATGGCCAGACTGGTTCCAGCTGATAGAAAGGCAACAGTAACTCAAATAAGCACTCGTTACAACCGAGGTCTGCAGAAGAGCATCTCTGAACACACAACACGTCCAACCTTGAGGCGGATGGGCTACAGCAGCAGAAGACCACACCGGGTGCCACTCCTGTCAGCTAAGAACAGGAAACTGAGGCTACAATTCACACAGGCTCACCAAAACTGGACAATAGAAGATTGGAGAAACGTTGCCTGGTCTGATGAGTCTCCATTTCTGCTGCCACATTCAGATGGTCGGGTCACAATTTGGCGTCAACAACATGAAAGCATGGATCCATCCTGCATTGTATCAGGGGTTCAGGTTGGTGGTGGTGGTGTAATGGTGTGGGGGATATTTTCTAGGCACACTTTGGGCTGATTAGTACCAACTGAGCATCATGTCAACGCCACAGCCTACCTGAGTATTGTTGCTGACCATGTCCATCCCTTTATGACCACAGTGTACCCATCTTCTGATGGCTACTTCCAGGAGAATAACGCGCCATGTCATAGCGAATCATCTCAGACTGGTTTCTTGAACATGACAATGAGTTCACTGTACTCAAATGGCCTCCACAGTCACCAGAGCTCAATCCAATAGAGCACCTTTGGGATGTGGTGGAACGGGAGATTGGCATCATGGATGTGCAGCCGACAAATCTGCAGCAACTGCGTGATGCTATCATGTCAATATGGAGCAAAATCTCTGAGGAATATTTCCAGTACCTTGTTGAATCTATGACACGAAGGATTAAGGCAGTTCTGAAGGCAAAAGGGGGTCCAACCCGGTACTAGTAAGGTGTACCTAATAAAGTGGCCGGTGAGTGTATATTTTCTATTATTATTATTCATTTTTTTCTGCTGGACAGAAATCTTGTTGCTTTATAAAAGCTTTATAAGTTTCTTTATTTTGTAAAACGTTAAAAGAAGATGTTTTAAAGAATGTTGGAAACCAGTAACCACTGACTCCCATAGTATTTGTATTTCCTACTATGGAAGTCGATGGTTACAGGTTTTCATATTTCTTCGAAACATCTTCTTTTAGCGTTTAACAAAACAAAGAAACTTATAAAGCTTTGAGAGTAAACAGTGAGTAATAATACAAGAGAGATAGATAGATAGATAGATAGATAGATAGATAGATAGATAGATAGATAGATAGATAGATAGATAGATAGATAGATAGATAGATAGATAGATAGATAGATAGATAGATAGATAGATAGAATGATAGATAGATAGATAGATAGATAGATAGATAGATAGAATGATAGATAGATAGATAGATAGATAGATAGATAGATAGATAGATAGATAGATAGATAGATAGATAGATAGATAGATAGATAGATAGATAGATAGATAGATAGATAGATAGATAGATAGAATGATAGATAGATAGATAGATAGATAGATAGATAGATAGATAGATAGATAGATAGATAGATAGATAGATAGATAGATAGATAGATAGATAGATAGATAGATAGATAGAATGATAGAATGATAGAATGATAGATAGATAGATAGATAGATAGATAGATAGATAGATAGAATGATAGATAGAGCTTAAAGTGACATTTAAAGGCTTAACTAGGTTAATTAGGGTAAAGTTAGGGTAATTAGGCAAGTCATTGTATAACAGTGGTTTGTTCTGGAGACAATCCAACACTAATATTGCTTAAGCGGGGTAATAATATTGACCTTAAAATGGGTTTAAAATAAGAACTGTTTTTATTCTAGCCGAAATAAAACAAATAAGACTTTCTCCAGAAGAAAAAATATTATAGGAAATACTGTGAAAAATTCCTGAATCTGTTCAAGATCATTTGGAAAATATTTGAAAAAGAAATAATAATTTTGGCTTCAACTTCAGCATTGTCATCCCACAAGAGACAACATTTTGCTCCACTTTATGTCCACACATGAATCTCAACTCGACTTTATAACAGCTTTCTGAACTCTGCACGCCCTACAGTTGCAATATTTCTGGCTTGACCACCATTAAAACAGGCAGTAAATGAATGACATTATATTTCTCATCCATTTACAGGTTATAAAGTGGACTGTGGCTGTGTGGTCTCTCAGTTTTTCCCTGTACTTTAACACACTTGGCCGAAATATCATGCTGTAAAACAGTCCCTTAACAGACTTTTTCCACAGATGCATCATGTGACGTTATTGCAACTCACACTGAGCCAAAGTCCTCTTAAAGTCGTCTATCTGCATTGAATTAATCACTAAACCTTCAGCCATGCATCTGTGCTGGGGCTAAAGCATTACAAGTGATCAAATTAGTTTGTTCAAGTTACTAAAGTAATCTATTAAAGGGATAGTTCACCCAAAAATGAAACTTTACTCACAGAAATGTATGTTTTTGTTAGCAGGAAGTTGCTAGGCAACAGAGGCATGCATATTTAAGCCTTTATGGCTTAAATAATTTTTATTGCCATCTCCATAGACATCCGTGTGTATTTTACAAGCCTTAAATCAGGGGTGTCCAAACGCAGTCCTGGAGGGCCGGTGTCCTTTAGATTTTAGCTCCAACTTGCCTCAATACACCTGCAGGGATGTTTCTAGAAATCCTAGTAAGAGCTTGATTAGCTAGCACAGGTGTGTCTGATTGGGGTTGAAACTAAACTTTGCAGGACACCGGCCCTCCAGGACCGAGTTTGGACACCCCTGCTTTAAATGGTATGTTTTGCTTGTAGTTATGTGTATTTAAATGTCTAAAACCTAAAATAAATGTTAGCACGTAAAAATTGTGATTTATGACAAGCGCTGCGCACCTCTTTCTGTGCCTCGGTGCGCCAAGTCAGATTTGAGTTTTAGCAGTTGATGACGTGTGCTCTGAACATTCTAATCACACCGGTGTGATCGTACGCTTCAGGGACCAGCCCAAGCTGATCACAATGGTGTGATCGTAGGCTTCAGGGACCAGGCTGATCACACCAGTGTGATTGTAAGCGTGAAAGGGTTAAAGTCATGAGAAAAAGTAGCAGATACTGAAATGTATGCAGTCATTTTAATATTCAGCTCTATTGTGTTGTAGAATTTTAAATAAAATAATGATGTTAGAAAGAAATATACACATATTTCTATAAATAGATATGTGGGACTTATTTCAATAAAGTTATTAAGTCGCAAAAGTTAGAAAAGGTCAAAATAACCGCCTTAGTAGTTCTAGCGCTAAGCAAGCTGCGACTGAGAAATTATGGAAAATGTGGCAAAAATATTACGTATTGTTTGGATTTAGGTCCCCTAGAATGAGGGTTATGAAATTGACCTTCACAGAGATAAATGAGCTTTACAAAACTAGGCCTGTAATTTATACCCACTGTTTCTGAAAGACCATTCCAACATCCCACGACTGAGGCTGAAAGAGTGTTCAGAGGAGATTCAAGTCAGCATGAAACTGAACTTGAGATCGTCTTCTCTGCCCTTTTATGAGCTCTAGAAAAATAAATCAGCTCAGAAAATGAGAACAAATAAAGGCCGGACTGGGTTTTGTTTATGGGAGATTGATTGGATGGTTGTGGTTTGCTATTAGTGGATCTTATGGGAGAATAAAATAAAATAAAATATAATAGTAAAATAAAATAAATTATAAAATAAATGAATTAAAATAAAATAAAAAATACAGTAAAATCAAATATAAAAGAAAATAAATAAAAGAAAATAAAAATACAGTAAAATCAAATATAAAAGAAAATAAATAAAAGAAAATAAAAATGCAGTAAAATCAAATATAAAAGAAAATAAATAAAAGAAAATAAAAATAAAGTAAAATAAAATAAATGAATTAAAATAAAATAATGCATTTAATTAATCAGGTAACGTTAACTAATGGAACCTTATTTGAATGTTAGTTAATGCATTTACTTACATAAACAAGCAATGAACAATATATTGAAAAACAAATAAAATTAAATAAAATTAAAAAGTACAGTAAAATGAAAAAATAAAATAGATGAATCAGAATTAAAAAATAATTATTAAAAAAAAATACAGTAAAATAAAAAATTAAATAAATAAATTAAAATAAAATAAAATAAGAAATGATTTAATGAAGTAAATTATTATTAATTATAAAATAATTACTTAATAAATTAAATTAATCAGGTAACATTTTAAAATAATTAGATAATGTATTTAATAACACAAACATTGAATAATACTGTATTATAGTACTTATTGATATGGTGTAATGCTAATTAAATTAGATTAGATTTAACTTTATTGTCATTACACATGTACAAGTACAAGGAAACGAAATACATTACAGATGTTCATTGTTAGTTTTGTTAACTCACTGCACAACTTTGGATTTATGTAATGTTGAACTATGATTAATAAATGCTGTACAAAACTGTTCATACTTGGTTAATGTTATTTAATATATTTACTAATATGAACTAAAGCCGAAAAGAAACAAAATGAATGAATGAATGAACTAATGGACCATAAGTAACAAAAATAAAATAAAATAATAAAATAATAAAACAAAAATAAAATAAAAATAAATATTAAAATACAAATTAAATTAAAATAATTAAATTAAAAAAATTATAAAATACAAAATAAATTATAAATATATATATATATATTTAGTTTTTTTTGTTTTTAATTTTAAATATAATATTATATTAATTATATTATATATTTTTATATATATATATATATATATATATATATATATATATATATATATATATATATATATATATATATATATATATAAAAAATAAAACAAAACATCAAAATGAATGAATGAATGAACTAATGGACCATAAGTAACAAAAATAAAATAAAATAAAATAATAATAAAACAAAAAAAAAATAAAAAAAAATAAAATACAAATTAAATTAAATTAAAATAATTAAAATTAAAAAAATTATAAAATAAAAAATAAATTATATATATATATATATATATATATATATATATATATATTTTTTTTTTTTTTAAATTTTAAATATAATATTATATTAATTATATTATATTTTTATATATATAAATTATATTATATATATATATATATATATATATATATATATATATATATATATATATATATATATATATATATATATATATATATATATATATATATATATATATATATATATATATATATATATATATAATAAAACAAAACATGCACACCTAAATGATTTATAATATATTTTTAAAGTGCATCAGTCAATTAATAATTCAATTTTGAGTTTTCGGAAACTTTAAAAGTCTTCAGTGCAAAGAAATATATCTGAATATTTTCAAAGCTGAGGTCATGGAGAGTATAAAAATACGACTGAAAAGACGCCGCAGAGCCTGTCCATTAAATCCATTTCAATTAAACATGGCTTTGAATGTGGATCTGCCTTATATAAGAGACTGAAGAGAGAAAACTGCAGAAATACTGAAGCAATGAAGAAGACAAAGAGGAGGAGGAAGAAGCAGAGGACGTTTTTTTCATATATATTTGTACTAGTGGTGTAACGGATCCCAAATCTCACACTACGGTTTCTGAGTCACGGATCGGAGCATTTTTCAGATCAGCAAAAAAGGGAGGAGACAAATGTCATTTGCTTTCCATTTACAAAAAAAACTATAACTGCAAAGACCATTGGCTTAAACAAACAGAACTGAGAACCTGTAATTTTAATAAAAATAAAAATCAAGAAAGAACCAGCTGAAAAAAGGAAAATATTCAATATAAAATATGATCTGCTACTGTTGCTGATAATGCTAAATATAGAAATCTAACATCTTGTACAACAGATCATATTTATTTTTAATTAATAATTCAACAATTCACACATAAAACTTCATGTTTATAGGTGGATCATTTTTGAAAACCTATTCAGTAACATTATTTTGATGGTTGTTTGTTGCCACCCATTGGCTACACAATGTAACTGCTACAACATTCACCAGCATCAAGTTCCAATAAACAGTGATTTTAATCATAAACATCAGTGTTTATATCTGACCTATAAACCGTTTTCCAGTACTTCTGTGTTATTTAACTGTTTGTAACTAAATGAAAGTGTAAAAACTGAGTCTCTCTTGATCAAACGCAGATTTGAATGCAGCGCTACGAGAGATTAATAAACATATGCAAATCACTATCATTTATCATTGATGTTGCGCGGGTTTGAATTGAGATCTCGGTCTTTTAATGTTTAATTGTGCAGCTTTACTCTGAATGCATTAAACAAACAGTGACAGAAAACACCTTTAATTAATAGCCTAAGAAAGCATTTAAGTCCCACCACAACTTTCCCCGTCATCATATCTTACAGGGGAGCTCTGCCGGTGAGAGTGGTTGAGCTTAAGCGCATCAAATGAAAAGCCAATGAGAAGGAGGGGGCGGGGCATGTCAGACACTAGACAGCATTTGATTGGTCAGAAGATTTGATGAGAAACTGAAATATGCGGTGATGTCAAAAAAAAATATATATACTCACCGGCCACTTTATTAGGAACACCTGTCGAACTGCTCGTTAACGCTAATTTCTATTCAGCCAATCACATGGCAGTAACTCAATGCATTTAGGCATGTAGACATGGTCAAGACGATCTGCTGCAGTTCAAACCGAGCATCAGAATGGGGAAGAAAGGGGATTTAAGTGACTTTGAGTCACTTTAATGGCTGTTGGTGCCAAACGGGCTGGTCTGAGTATTTCAGAAACTGCTGATCTACTCGGATTTTCACGCACAACCATCTCTAGTGTTTACAAAGAATGGTCTGAAAAAAGGAAAATATCCAGTGGATGGCAGTTCTGTGGGAGCCAGAAGTCAGAGGAAAATGGCCAGACTGGTTCCAGCTAATAGAAAGGCAACAGTAACTCAAATAAGCACTCGTTACAACCGAGGTCTGCAGAAGAGCATCTCTGAACACACAACACGTCCAACCTTGAGGCAGATGGGCGGCAGCAGCAGAAGACCACATTGGGTGCCAAATCCAGCAGGATAACACGCCATGTCATAAACACGAATCATCTCAGACTGGTTTCTTGAACATGACAATGAGTTCACTGTACTCAAATGGCCTCCACAGTCACCAGAACTCAATCCAATAGAGCACCTTTGGCATGTGGTGGAGCGGAATCATAGATGTGCAGTCGACAAATCTGCAGCAACTGTGTGATGCTATCATGTCAATATGGAGCAAAATCTCTGAGGAATATTTCTAGTACCTTGTTGAATCTATCCCACAAAGGATTAAGGCAGTTCTGAAGGCAAATGGAGGTCCAACGTGGGCCCCAACGTACTAGTACCCAACGTCCAACGTACTAGTAAGGTGTACCTAATAAATTGGCCGGTGAGTGTATATCCATTTAGGTGAAAGTGACAAACTTTGGATGTTTATATTTGGATCTTCTAAATGTGAATTGCTAAACTTTAAACTAACCTACTGACGATAATAACATCTACAAAACTTTATTTTAATTTCACTTTAAGTTGTTTTGTGCTGTTAAAGTAACTTGATAAGAGTGTGCAGTTAATGTTGTAGAACAAATCATTCCAGTATTGTCAAGTTGTGTTTCCCACGGGGCTTAATTTACTCGTTAATTGACATTAGAAAACTGATCAAACCCCACAGGAGAATCTCAAGGGAGTCGGCTGTGAATTCTTCTTCTGTGTTGATGTCTTTTCTGCAGCACTCTATTGAACAAACATTTGGACGTTTCACATTTAAGTCCAAATTTGTCTGGGTTGGAAACAGGTCTAGTGGTGGAGATGAATTGTGTGATCTTCTTCAGTGTTGATGGAGAGCAGTGATGATCAATGAGTCTTGGGAATTGCTGTCGTTATATAAACCATGGTGGCAGTGATGCTGTAAGAGCTGGACTAAAATAACAAATGACACTTCAGCGAACGATAAAGACTAGCGTCCCATCACTCATCCACACTTCTGACTTATTTTTTATCTTTATTCAAAGCCAACTTTCTCCTTACCTTAAAATACTACAATCTTACCGTGAATCGATGTTTAATTTGTTTATTTATTATATCTTTCTGTGGGAAAGTAGATGCGAAAAGTAAAATACATTGCTCCGGATACATTTCATTGCACGTTTTAGATGACAAATCCACTAGAGGGTGCTGTCTGCCTTCTTTTTCATTCATTCATTTTTAGCTTAGTCCCTTTATTAATCAGATATCGCCACAGCGGAATAAACCGCCAACTTATCCAGCATATGTTTTTACGCAGCGGATGCCCTTCCAGCCACAACCCAACACTGGGAAACACCCATACACTCTTGTATTTACACACATACACTACGGCCAATTTAGCTTATTCAATTTACCTGTACCGCATGTGTTTAGACAGTGGGGTAAACCGGAGCACCCGGAGGAAACCCACGACAACACGGGGAGAACATGCAAACTCCACACAGAAATGCCAACTGACCGAGCCAGGGCTTAAACCAGCGACCTTCTTGCTGTGAGGTAATTGCGGTACCCACTGCGCCACCGTGATGCCCCGTTCAACCAAATAATCAACCTATATTATTGGGAAACCATATAAACTTGTTTAAACATCAATTTGACACTAGGGGGCAGTATTACGGCAATCAGTTTTTCGTTTTTTTTGTAACACTTTAAAATAATGGTACATTAGTTAATGTTAATGTATTTACTAGCACGAACAAACTATTAGTATTACATTCATTACAGTATTTATTCATGTTTGTTGACGTTAGTTAATTTTATTTAAGTTAAATACGGTTAGATCATGAATATAATACAATACGTTTTTCTTTTTATATTGTAGCTACAGAACATAATCATTAGAAATACATTCTTCAAAAACTTTACTGACATGTTTGGCTTCAGTTTTTAGGTGAAATGAACACTAGGGGGCAGTATGATGACTTCAACTTGTTCCTTTTCACACTAATGACATTTGCAGGGATATATTATTGATGAATAAAGGATTATTTTGGTGCAGTACTTTACACAACACCAAATAAACACCACTAAACATTTTAACGCTGTATATTATTAGTAATGAACACATTTGCGTCACCTATCTATCTATGGACAGTTTTCTGGCGTTTGCTCGTAGCTCACTTTGTACGTTGTTGTGTTTGTGCTGCAGAGCGCTCGGGATTGAGTCCAGTGAAGCACGCTTCCACAAAAAAAGCAATGTAAAATCAAGGTAAACTATGTGTTCGCAGTGCACTTTTCTCTTCCGTCTGCTTCTGAAAACACTATTGGTTGGGTTTAACAAAGGGTTTAGCTCAGTGTTTCGCTAGCTGATCTGTAGCACAAGCTCCGCCTTCTCCTGGGCGTCTACAAGAAGGACGTGTATCTGAAACGTACAGCAAAACACACCCTAAGTAACGTATTTCAGATCCTCAAAAATGTAAACAGCACCCTCTAGTGGATTTGTCATCAGAAACGTGCAACAAAACGTACTCGGAGCAATGTATTTTACCCTGAGGCATGTATTTCCAATGAACCTGGACTGAAGAATAGAATTGCAGAGAGATGTAAAAATAAAGAGGCTGACATTTTAAAGCATGAATGATCCGGGCATTATATTTACTACACAACTGAAGAGACCGTCAGACCAGAACTGTTAACATTTTCCTCAACTCAACCTTTAAACATGTGAGTCTTGTACCTTGTTGAAGCTGCGTCCAGGCGAGTCCTTCTGGTCCGGTTTGAGCTCCTGCAGTTGAGCGTCCAGAATGTCCACCAGCTGCTCCATCAGACGCACAGAGGAGCTGACGTCTCCAGCAAACACTGAGCCCTGAGTGTGGTGAGCCAGTTCATTCGCCAGACTCGCTGCGTTCTCACCACTGCGGATCTGAGAAATCGACACAAAACACACATCAAAGTTCACATGAAATCAAAACTAACCATAGTGATTTTGTTTGTGAGCTCGCATTGCTAGTTTTGTGATGAACAATTCCTCTGTGCATGTCATTAAGAAAAAAATAATAGTTTGCCCTTGTAGTCTTCAACGTCTGAGGTATTGGGCGTGGCTAACATACTTAACCACGCCCCATGTTGACATCAAATAGAAATGGTGTGGAGGAGGAGTCTGTGAGGTTGTAATAACTCTCCCCAAACCCTTTTCCCCATCTTTCTGAATGAAACGCCTACTTTACTATAGCCAATCAGCTCGCAGTAGAAAAAACAAGCCACGCCCACTGTTTTCTCATTAATATTGTATTTCTCTAGGAACTGCGTCACGGTTATATTTTTATTCAAGGTTATCATACAGTACAGTGAGAATCTTATAGCGGTCCATGCTCTGTGTATTGTGAAAAGTGGATCTGAAATGACATTGAGCATCATCTGACCTTCTGTGCCACCTGAGCCACCCAGTGTGACGTACAGTTGCTGAGATCAGGACCTTTCGGGTTCCAGAGCCCACCGGTCAAGCAGAGGAACAGAGCGATTCCTGGAGGAGCAGACACAACAAACACTCAGTTTAAGATTACAGCAAAATACAGCTGAGGTCAAAATTATTAGCCCTGCTGGGATATTTCCCAAATGATGTAGAGAGAAAGAAGTTTTTCACAGTATTTCCTATAATATATTTTTCTTCTGGTGTTCTTAGTATAATGTATTTTAGTTTTTAAGTGATGACATGTACAGCACTTTGGTCAACCCTGGATGTTTTTTAATATGCTTTATAAATAAAGAATGCATAAATGAATGAATGAATGAATGAATGAATGAATGAATGAATGAATAAAATGAACACACGACTGAATGAAGGAACGGATTAACGAATAAATGAATGAATGAACAGATGAATGAATTAATAAATGAATCAACTAATAAATAAATTAATAAATGAACAAATGAATGAATGAATGAACAAATGAATTAATGAAAATGAATGACTGACTGAAATAATAGAAAATGAATTAATAAAAAAGTGAATGACTGACCGAATGAACAAATAAATGAATGAATGAACAAATAAATGAATGAATGAACAGATGAAGGAATTAACGAACGAATAAATGAATGAATGAATGAATGAACAAATAAATGAATGAAGGAATAAATGAATGAATGAACAGATGAATAAATTAAAGAACAAATGAATGAATGAACGAATTAATGAAAAAACAACCAAATGAATGAATAAAAAAATAATTACTTAATGAATGAACAAATGAATGAATGAACAAACGAATGACTGACTGAACAAACGAATGAACGAATAAATGGATGAATGAAGGAAGGAATGAATGAATGACCAAATGAACGAGTAAGTTAATAAACGAATGAATGAATGAACAAATAACTGAACGAATAAATAAATGAACGAATGAATGAACGAACAAATGATTAAAAGAACAAATGAACAAACGACTGAATGAATGAACGAATAAATGAATGGACAGATGAATGATTTAATGAACAAATGAATGAATGAATGAATAAATTAATGAACAACTGAACATCTGAACAAATGAATGAACAAACAAACAAATGAATGAATGAAATGAACAAATGAACGAAAGAATAAATAAATTAATGAACGAACAAACAAACAAACAAATGAATGAACGTATGAATAAATGAATGAATGAATGAATGAATTAGAATAGTTTTCCTTCTCTCTCCCTAATAAGTTTGGCGGTTAATTCTGTCCCCTTTTTACTTATTTTATTATTATTTATTATTGGTTATAATTGTATCCCATCTGAAGCTGCTGTACTGATATTTATTTCTCAGGATACTGCTTTTGTTTGCTTGCACTTTAACTAAGAAGGCAGATATAAATAAAAAAAAACAAAAAAGGAGCCTGCAGAGAGCTTATTGCTGAAGAGACTATATTCAGTCAGACAAACACAATGATCATGATGATATTATCTGTACAGAGCTGTCAAACGCTATCAAAACATTAGCATAATAACCCTCGTACATCACATCTGTAGATCAGCAGAAATAAAGACTCTGTCTAGGATGAAGGCTCTTCTGTTTCACTCAGTTTAGCAGTAATTATATACACAACCATGCTAAAATAGTCATTCAAAAGACAAACATTTATTGGAGAGAAAATTATTACTTAATGTATTATTTCTTACAATAATTTCTTAGTCTTAGTCTTATTTCTATATTTATATTTGGCTGTTTTTGACTGATTGGTGCTGTCGAGGGAATAAATAATACGTAGGTTAGTGTTAGGGATGCACCGATGCCGATACTTGGATCGGATATCGGTTCGATATCGCATATTTTTGCTGGATCGGGTATCGGCCAGCTGGTACCGATCCAAATCCGATCTTGCGCGTGCGCTATATTCTGTGTTTATAAGCCAACTAATAGGCTACATGAAGCCTATTTTAAGGCACTAGAACATTGTCATGTAGGCCCACTATATCCGAAATGTTCTGATGCCATTCTACAGTTTAATGTGAAGTACAGATGAATATTAAAGTGTTTAAATTCATGTTCAGTTCAGCGCTTCCCGCCGCTGCGCGGCTGCGCCCGTCAATCATTCTCCATTCATTCACAATTCAGTCTGCTTGTCGCATTTGACAACAGGAAAAACTTTCTCTAAGACTATTTGTTCCCTTTAGTCTAAATAATTAGTGGAGATATGCATTTAGTTTTGCATTAAATGGGTTCATTTTGACCTGCAGCAGGAGTTCATTTCATCATGTTTGCGCTGCTGTGTGTGTTAGATCAGATCGCATTCGCAATACTGGAGTGCAGACGGTTATTACCTGCTCGTCACACACAAAGTCGGCCTACCTGAAATGTTTAGAAAAACCTCAATAATGCATTGGACAGATCCTCAACGCACTTATTTCTTCCATTTGAGCTGCTGTTTTGCAAATGTCTGCAGATACCGGAGCGCTGCGCGCTGTCTCCGATGCATCAAGCGCTTTCATTCACGTGCCGGCTGCATGCGCAGAGGCGACGTGCGCCGCTCCGTATAAGATTCTTAGAATGTGTTTGTTCTCCCATCCTTCAGATTGAGTTTATTTTTCTACGGTGAATACATTAATTGCTGCGAATAGTTTTAAAGCCTGGCCCTTTGTGGTCAATAGTTTATTAAATAAATTAAAGGTGAAACTGACGGGCGCAATATGGATTGTTATTAACAGAAAATGATTTAGCCTAATATAGGCTATTCTGAAACTGTGAACATTTAACTGTAATTTTATATATTAATATTTTATTAAACAGACCAGTTTGTGTTTTGGCGCTGAAGCATATAAGATTTGGAGAGGAATTATTAAGTAAAACTGGCATCAGACGGTTTAGTTTAATCTGCATCAAACCTGCAGGAAAATATCAGGCTGTAATTTAATATAATTAATAAATTTAATAAAAGGCTGATTATTTTACCAACGATGT
The DNA here is from genome assembly GCA_903798195.1 of Danio kyathit. Lineage (NCBI taxonomy): Eukaryota > Metazoa > Chordata > Actinopteri > Cypriniformes > Danionidae > Danio > Danio kyathit. The sequence goes on along the minus strand of LR812520.1, from coordinate 2,495,876 downwards.
CAATAGCATATTGCAGATATCAAAGAAAAATCTTAATATTAAAAAGGAAAGGACAATATTACAAGGAATGCTCAAATAATGTTTTTAGTTAGATTGTGCCGTCTGTCATGTATACCTATGGGTCTGTTATTTTTTTACTAAAGAAGATGATTTCAGTTTAGCACCAGAGCTATAGAAACTGCTCATTTCGGTTAATTTGGGCTCGTTAACCGAATGTTAACCGCAAACAGATTAATATTAAAATATTAATAAAAAAATAATTGACGTGCCTATATTTTGTATGACACATTAAATATTGCATTTTAAAATACTTATTTATTTTAAATGCAAACAGCATACAGAACATAATACAGCATCTTCACCTGCTGTGTTTTTAGCAGCATATAGAAAAACAGAAACTAAACAAAAAGAATAAAATAAATCCTGCTCTAGATCTTTCCCTTAAATGACAAATTTAAATTACAAAACGAAAACACTGACTGAATACTTTTTAAGAACCGGCAGGCTGTTTGTCCAATCATGTTTTTTTTTCTTCCATCAAATAAAAATATCAGGCTACCTCAAATAGATCGCTCCAAAATATGCATTTAATTAATGTTAATTAATGTTAAATATTACAAATCCCTTGTCAACATGTTTAATATAATTCATTAGTTTAAAGATTATGTATTTAATTACGATTATGACTTATTTCCTCTGTCTCATTCGCGGTTCATGTGCGCGCGCTGCGTGTAATGAAAGACAATGAACCTAAAGGCTCTATGTTGACTTTTTGTAAAGTATTGGCTACTACATAGCATATAACAATTTTGTTGTTTACATATGATATTGCATTATTTGCATACATGTTTTTTTTAAGCTGTAAAATAAAAAACCTAAGTTTGGTGCGAGGTCCATTAGCCTATGCAAAAAAAAAAAAAAAAAAAAACTTTAGATTTGTTTGATTGGTAGATTAGGCTATTCAGAAAATTATATTATATAAGAACTATTAATAACTGTAATTTTCCAAATAGAAAAAAGGTTGGTTTGTTAGTTGAACACTAAATCACCAATAGTCTATTTATTGAGTTTATGACACGGCTCTGGCAGCACAGAGGCGATCCACATCAGCGCTGGGTGGTTTGTCAACAATTCTGTGTCAAACTATGAGCAGAAATATCCTTCTTTCATTTTGCTTCTTTGACAAAATATGTAGGCACGTGTGGTTGCACGTTACTGTGACTGCACACGTTTTCCATTCCAAAAACGCGAGGCGCACCGCACTGCCTTTATTGATGACAAGATAAAAAGGTGCGCGGTGCTCTTTTTATGTCACTAGGAAACGACTGAATCAGCTGAGCAGTATTGTGCGCGAGTGTTCCTGACAGTAATTGTAATTTTTAATTGCATTATGATATTTAAGATTTGTAAAGTCATACAGCTTTGAATGACTTGAAACACCGACCACAAGTCTCTCCTCCATCATTAAAAGCTCGCCGAAGTCGTCTTGACAACACAGACACTGCTGTCACCTCAAAGAAAACCCAACCCCGCCTCTGCTTTCATTTCATTGAAGAGTGAAAAAGACGAGACTGATGTAACACGCTTTTTCCGCTGGAGAGCACATAGCGCGCAACGGCAAAACATTAGTAAACCATGCAAAAGATGCACCTATCAGTCTCAAGGCAAAAAACGTTGGGGACAACAACAAAAAAACGGCACAGTATCGGGATCGGATCGGTATCGATCGATATTAAGAATTTTGGTATCGAGATCGGATCGGTTGGGAAAAAATGGTATCGGTGCATCCCTAGTTAGTGTATGTTCCATTCAGCTGGTTCATTTCTGTCAGCTTTGTGTTTTTGGCTGTTTGGCGCCATCTTGTGTCTGAACAGTGCGCAGGTTAGTGTATACTCCATTTAGCCGGTTTCGTTTCTTTCAGCTTTGTGTTTTTGACTGTTTGGCGCCATCTTGTGTCTGAACAGTGCACAGGTAAGTGTATACTCCATCAGCTGTTTTCATTTCTGTCAGCTTTGTGTTTTTGACTGTTTGACGCCATCTTGTGAAAATTGGTTGCTTTTGTGTTGTTTAGAACCGGTTCCTCCGGTTTAGAAGTAAATTTTACCTGACTTCTTTAAACTAGAGCTGTAAAAACATCCTGCTTAGATAGGTTATTGATGTTAATGTTAATGTTATTGATTAATGAATTAATAAATAAATGAACAAACGAACAAATGAATGAATGAACGAACGAATGAACAAACGACTGACCGAACAATCGAATGAAAGGAATGAATAAAAGAACGAACGAATGACTGACTGAAAGAATAAACGAATGAATGAATGAATAAATAAATGAATGGACGAATGAATGAACGAACGAACGAATAAATGAATGAATAAATGAACAGATGAATGAATTAAAGAACGAATAAATGAAAGAATGAATACATGAATTAATGAATAAACAAATGAATGAATAATTGAATGAACAAATGAACGACCGAACGAACGAATAAACAAATAAATGAATGTATGAATGAACAAATGAATAAACAACCGAATGAACAAATGAATGAACGAATAAATGAATGAAATAAAGAACGAATAAATGAATGAATACATAAATGAATGAATGAACAAATGAACAAATTAATGAATGAAACAAAGAATAAATGAACGAATGACTGACCGAACAAACGAATTAATGAATAAATGAATGAATGAACAAATGAATTAATGAACGAATAAATGAATGAACAGATGAATGAATTACTAAATGAACGAATGAATAAATGAATGAACAGATGAATGAATAAATTAACGAATGACTGACCGTACAACCGAATGAACGAATAAATGAATGAATGAACAAATGAATGAATGACTGAATGAACGAATAAATGAATGAATGAACAGATGAATGAAATAAAGAACGAATAAATGAATGAATACATAAATGAATAAATTAACAAATTAATGAATGAAAGAAAGAATAAATGAACGAATGACTGACCGAACAAACGAATTAATGAATAAATGAATGAATGAACAAATGAATTAATGAACGAATAAATGAATGAACAGATGAAGAAATTACTAAATGAACGAATGAATAAATGAATGAACAGATGAATGAATTACTAAACGAAAAAATGAATAAATGAATGAACAGATGAATGAATAAATTAACGAATGACTGACCGAACAAACGAATTAATGAATAAATGAATGAATGAACAAATGAATTAATGAACGAATAAATGAATGAACAGATGAATGAATTACTAAATGAACGAATGAATAAATGAATGAACAGATGAATGAATTACTAAATGAACGAATGAATAAATGAATGAACAGATGAATGAATAAATTAACGAATGACTGACCGTACAACCGAATGAACGAATAAATGAATGAATGAACAAATGAATAAACGACTGAATGAACGAATAAATGAATGAATGAACAGATGAATGAAATAAAGAACGAATAAATGAATGAATACATAAATGAATGAATGAACAAATTAATGAATGAAAGAAAGAATAAATGAACGAATGACTGACCGAACAAACGAATTAATGAATAAATGAATGAATGAACAAATGAATTAATGAACGAATAAATGAATGAACAGATGAATTAATTACTAAATGAACAAATGAATAAATGAATGAACAGATTAATGAATTACTAAACGAACAAATGAATAAATGAATGAACAGATGAATGAATAAATTAACGAATGACTGACCGTACAACCGAATGAACGAATAAATGAATGAATGAATGAACAAATGAATGAACGACTGAATGAACGAATAAATGAATGAATGAACAGATGAATGAAATAAAGAACGAATAAATGAATGAATACATAAATGAATGAATGAACAAATGAATGAATGAACAGATGAATGAAATAAAGAACGAATAAATGAATGAATACATAAATGAATGAATGAACAAATTAATGAATGAAAGAAAGAATAAATGAACGAATGACTGACCGAACAAACGAATTAATGAATAAATGAATGAATGAACAAATGAATTAATGAACGAATAAATGAATGAACAGATGAATTAATTACTAAACAATCAAATGAATAAATGAATGAACGGATGAATGAATTACTAAATGAACGAATGAATAAATGAATGAACAGATGAATGAATTACTAAACGAACAAATGAATAAATGAATGAACAGAACAATGAGTGAATGAACATTATTTATCATAAGGGAGAGACCCCGCAGACGCACCTCTTGTTCCTCTGGGGCAGGGCCGCTCCACCGTCAGCCCACGGTGTGTTTTTGGCCAGGAGATTCCTCTTTTTTCAGTCAGTTCACAGAAGCGTTTGCTGGCGGGCGGTAGGCTGGCGGTGGGGTCGGCTGGAGGCTCCGGATGCTCCTCTGTCAGCGGGTCTGTGGAGATGCTGGAGTTCAGAGATGGTCTCTGGGTAAAGCTGATGCTGAGGGTGGTCTTCAAGACTGCTGGAGTGGATCTTCTGGGAGGAAGAGTGGAGGTGGCGTCATCAGACACTGTCGGCTCTGGAGGAACAAAAGATTGAGATTATCACACTGAAATATAGGAGATTATCAGACTGACTGAAATATACGAATATATCAGACTGAAATATATGTCAATTATAGTATACAATCAATCACCTAAATATAAGAGTTTAACAGACTGAAATAAAGGAGTTTATCAGACTTAAATATATGAGTTTATCAGACTTAAATAAATGAGTTTAACAGACTTAAATATATGAGTTTATCAGACTTAAACATATGACTTTGAGACAGAAATATTTGAGTTTATCAGACTGAAATAAAGGAGTTTATCAGACTTAAATATATGAGTTTATCAGACTTAAACATGACTTTATGAGACAGAAATATTTGAGTTTATCAGACTGAAATAAAGGAGTTTATCAGACTTAAATATGAGTTTATCAGACTTAAATATATGAGTTTAACAGACTGAAATAAAGGAGTTTATCAGACTTAAATATATGAGTTTATCAGACTTAAATATATGAGTTTATCAGACTTAAATATATGAGTTTATCAGACTTAAACATATGACTTTGAGACAGAAATATTTGAGTTTATCAGACTGAAATAAAGGAGTTTATCAGACTTAAATATATGAGTTTATCAGACTTAAACATGACTTTATGAGACAGAAATATTTGAGTTTATCAGACTGAAATAAAGGAGTTTATCAGACTTAAATATGAGTTTATCAGACTTAAATATATGAGTTTAACAGACTGAAATAAAAGAGTTTATCAGACTTAAATATATGAGTTTATCAGACTGAAATAAAGGAGTTTATCAGACTTAAATATATGAGTTTATCAGACTGAAATATACGAGTATATCAGACTTATGTATAGGACTTTATCAGACTTAAATATATGAGTTTAACAGACTGAAATAAAGGAGTTTATCAGACTGAAATATATGAGTTTATCAGACTTAAACATATGACTTTATGAGACAGAAATATTTGAGTTTATCAGACTGAAATAAAGGAGTTTATCAGACTTAAATTTATGAGTTTATCAGACTTAAATTTATGAGTTTATCAGACTTGAATATGAGTTTATCAGACTGAAATATACGAGTATATCAGACTTATGTATAGGACTTTATCAGACTTAAATATATGAGTTATCAGACTGAAATATATGAGTTATCAGACTTGAATATATGAGTTTATCAGACTTAAATACAGGACTTTATCAGACTTAAATATGTGAGTTTATCAGACTGAAATGTTTAACCCAATCAGACTGAAATATTTGAATTTATCAGACTGAAATATATTAGTTTATCAGATTTAAATATAGGAGTTTATCAGACCTAAATATGTGAGTTTATCAGACTTAAATATATGAGTTTATCAGACTTAAATATATGAGTTTATCAGAATTAAATATATGAGTTTATCAGACTTAAATAAATGAGTTATCAGACTTAAATATAAGAGTTTATCAGACTTAAATATACAAGTTTTTTGGACTGAAATATATGAGCTATAAGACTGAAATATATTTCATATATTTAAGTCTGATAATTAATATATTTGAGTTATCAGACTTAAATATATGAGTAATCAGACTGAAATATATGAGATTATCAGACTGAAATATATGAGATTATCAGACTGAAATATATGAGATTATCAGACTGAAATATAGGAGTTATCAGACTTAGATATAGCAGTTTATCAGACTTATATATTTTAGTTTAGTAAACTCATATATTCAAGTTCATTGTTGTGTTATTAGTAGTATGAATTTATTATTATTATCATAATTATTATTAGGAAAATAATAATGATGATGATAATGATTATATTAATAATAATAATAATAATAACAGTTGTTGATCCAAAACAATGAATCTTTACACCTTAATTCCGCATAGGAAATAATATTGTGGTACATTTAAAAAAAAATACACAAGTGTACACAGGCAGTGTTTTGTCCGTGAGTGATTTCAAACCAATGCTTTTTGAGTAAAAACAGATTTCAAGTTAGCTTGGCCGAGTGTTTTCAGTTCTCCTGCGTGTTTGTTTGTGCGCTCCTGTTTCAGACACAAGCGTGACTGCATGGAAATCATCTGTAATAATGAACATCACAAGATATGAATGTGCTCAGAATAACAGATTTCTGCTCTCTTTCATATCAGCCAATCGGAACAGAAGCCTGCTGGAGCTTAAAGAAAACCACACAATTCTATTGGCTGACAGAGCTGAAGCCTCAGCCCCTCATGTGTGGTCATGCATATAAAAGCTCAGCACCATCTTGTTAAGTGTGAGATACAGATTTTTTGGGTTTCTTGTTTTTTTGGGGGGTGATGGGGAGAAAGCTTTTCAGTGAAGTGATTGATCTGCCAGACAGAGAACATTAGGACTCAAACAAACAAAATTAAATAAATAAATACATTTAAATTATCATCAATAACATAAATTAATCAATAAAAATAAAATAAATTTAAAATAAATAAATCATTTTTAATTAAATAAACAATTGAAAAATAAATGAATACATGTAAAAAATATACAAGTAAATTAATGACAAATAAATAAACGTAAAATTTAAAATAAAAAATAAAATAAGTAAATAAATGTAAAAAACAAAATTAATAAATGAATGTAAAATAAAAAATAAATAAAACATTTTCAATAAATATTTTTTTAAATAAACTTAAAAACAAAAGTATTCAAATAAAGTATTGTAAAATAAATACATTTGCAATAAATAAATAAATTTAACATAAATAAATAAATATTAAATAAATAAATAATTTTAAAATAAATTAATAAATGTAAAAAATGTAAAATAAATAAATGTAAAATAAATAAATACATTTAAAATACTATAAAATATAATAATAAATAATTTTAAAATAAATACATTCATTCATTTTCTTTTCAGCTAGGTCCTTTTATTTATCCAGCGTCGCCACAGCGGAATGAACCACCAGCTTATCCAGCATTTGTTTTACGCAGCGGATGCCCTTCCAGCAGCAACCCATCACTGGGAAACATCCATACACACTCATACACTACGGTCAATTTTAGCATACCCAATTCACCTGTACCACATGTCTTTGGACTTGTGGGGGAAACCGGAGCACCCGGATAAAACCCACGCCAACACGGGAAGAACATGCAAACTCCACACAGAAATGCTAACTAACCCAACCGGGGCTCGAACCAGCGACCTTTTTGCTGTGAGGCGATTGTGCTACCCACTGCGCCACTGTTGCCCAAAATTAATACATTTAAAAACAAAAATAATGTAAAATAAATAAATAAATGTAAAATAAATAAATATAAATGTAAAATAAATAAATAAATGTAAAATAAATAAATATAAATGTAAAATGAATAAATAAAGGTAAAATAAATTAATTAAAAGGTTAAATTAATTTGAAATAAATAAATACATTTAATATAAATAAATGTAAAATAAATTACAAAAATAAATACAAAAATAAATAAATAAATAATTTTTTTTAAATAAATAAATCCTCTCAGGATGCAAAGGAATGTGTGATATTATTTCAAAATATGCAAAGCATGCATATATCAGTTAACATATCAGACAGTGAATCCAGCAGCACGCTGCAATATTCAAAAGATTGCAGCGAGATCCAGGAGGAATGCTAATAATGCTCAAGCATTCATTTGTCTGGCCACCATTCTGCTGCTTGCAGGACTGGAATTTAATCACAATAACAAAATTACCCACAGGCCTCTGGGGCCCTGTTTCCACCTGGCATTAACATGTATTCAGATGAGTCTCTTGTGGCCACTTGAGTTCAGATTCAGTAAAGACAAATCTCTTTATTTCATCACTTTACAAACAAACAAATCACTAAGGAGAATTTTGGGCAAAATTATTTTAATTAATTAATTATTATTGACATTTTTTACCCTTAATCTAGACTACAGGGGCTGCAATACAACATACTCTCACCGGCCACTTTATTAGGTACACCTGTCCAACGGCTCGTTAACATAAATTTCTAATCAGCCAATCACATGGCAGCAGCTCAATGCATTTAGGCATGTAGACATGATCAAGACCATCTGCTGCAGTTCAAAGTGAGCATCAGAATGGGAAAGAAAGGAGATTTAAGTGACTTTAAATGTGTCATGGTCCTAGGTGCCAGACGGGCTGGTGTGAGTATTTCAGAAACTGCTGATCTACTGGGATTTTCACACACAACCATCTCTAGGGTTTACAGAAAATGGTCTGAAAAGAGGAAATATCCAGTGAGCGGCAGTTCTGTGGGCGCACATGCCTTGTTGATGCCAGATGTCAGAGGAGAATGGCCAGACTGGTTCCAGCTGATAGAAAGGCAACAGTAACTCAAATAAGCACTCGTTACAAGCGAGGTCTGCAGAAGAGCATCTCTGAACACACAACACGTCCAACCTTGAGGCGGATGGGCTACAGCAGCAGAAGACCACACCGGGTGCCACTCCTGTCAGCTAAAAACAGGAAACTGAGGCTACAATTCACACAGGCTCACCAAAACTGGACAATAGAAGATTGGAGAAACGTTGCCTGGTCTGATGAGTCTCCATTTCTGCTGCCACATTCAGATGGTCGGGTCAGAATTTGGTGTCAACAACATAAATGCATGGATCCATCCTGCCTTCTATCAACAGTTTAGGTTGGTGGTGGTGGTGTAATGGTGTGGGGGAGATTTTCTTGGCACACTTTGGGCCCATTAGTACCAATTGAGCATCGTGTCAACACCACAGCCTACCTGAGTATTGTTGCTGACCATGTCCATCCCTTTATGACCACAGTGTCTCCATCTTCTGATGGTTACTTCCAGCAGGATAACGCACCATGTCATAAAGCGTGAATCATCTCAGACTGGTTTCTTGAACATGACAATGAGTTCACTGTACTCAAATGGCCTCCACAGTCACCAGAGCTCAATCCAATAGAGCACCTTTGGGATGTGATGGAACAGGAGATTGGCATCATGGATGTGCAGCCGACAAATCTGCAGCAACTGTGTGATGCTATCATGTCAACATGGAGCAAAATCTTTGAGAAATATTTCCAGTACCTTGTTGAATCTGTGACACGAAGGATTCTTAAGGCAAAAGGGGTCCAACCCGATACTAGTAAGGTGTACCTAATAAAGTGGCCGGTGAGTGTATATGCATATATGCTTGAGAATTAAAGCGAGTTCACCCAAAATTAAAAATTAAGTTATCATTTATCTGTTTGAGTTTCTTTCTCATGCTGAACACAAAAGAAGGTATTTTGAAGAATGCTGAAAACCTGTAACCACTGACCTCCACAATTTTTAATTTGAATTTTTCAATTTTTATGGATTTCCACGGTTACCAATTTCTAAAGTTCTTCAAAATATCCTCTTTTCTTCTTCAACAAAACACAGAAACTCAAGGTTTAAGATCACTTGAGCGTGAGTAAAAATGGATTTTAGGGTTGCATTTTCACTTTCAAACTAACTGTGAGCCCAAGGTTTTTGTTTTGTGTGTCATTCAAACATCCTGAAGATTGTTTCACGCTGAGGGGATTGTATAAAGGTGAAGGCAAACCTTTTTTCTCTGGATTTTAAAAACATTTAGGGATCATTCAAAGAGCTTTCCGTCATTTGCTTTTTGACAGTTTAAACAAATAGGGCTGGATCTGGTCTATTACGCTGTCATCTTTAGCACAGTAAAACACACAAAGAAAAGACGCCCAAAATCAAAACCTACAACACACTCTTGCCAGAATGTTTTTGCGTGATGGGCATGTCAAAATACGAGTGACAAAAGTTACAATATTTACAAAAAAGCAAACAAGACGCATGTATAAAGTGGGGGAAATAAGAACGCGTCACCATTTCTCTCAGAAAACACATTTCTAAAGGTGCCGCTGACGTGAAATTTTCACCAGATGTTGATAACATCCAAAGAGATTCATATATGCAAAGAAAACAAATCTAATTAGTCTACAAATGAAGTTCTGTGTAATAAAATGAAATGACGCAGGGAAAAAATATTGAACACATGAAGAAAGGAAGGTGTAGTTCTGCAGTGAAAGCCCAGACAGCAGCTGAAATCTCTCAGTAGTTCTTCAGCAACCTTCTGCCCTTCCTCACTATACATGAATATCAGCTGCTTCAGTCCAACATCTACATTAGCAGATGATGAAGATGAAACCAGGGTGGACATTTCAGCAAGACAATGATCTAAAACACAGCCAAGGAGACTCTCAGATGCTTTCAGAGAAAGACAATAAAGCTGTGGAATGGCCCAGGCAATCACCTGATGCGAATCCAATAGGAAATACAAAATAAAGCTCAGATTTGATAGACGAGACCCACAGAAGCATCAAGATTTCGACACTGTGAATATCTCACACTCATATATAAAGATCTAATGCAAATTATATATACCATATATATGTAAATATATTTATTTTGTATATTTTAGTATGTGTATTTATACATATACACGAAAATATACACATTACACCTTAAAGACATGCAAATGAACTAAACTTTCAGTCTATTATGGTTGAACTTCATAATTAATCCACAAATATTGACTACGCACACACACAAAAACAATATATTATGCCGACAAAACAAGCAAAAACACTAATAGAACAGAACAACAGCAATTTTCATAATCTAACAGCTTATTAGAGCTGATAAAGTTCTTCAAGCTATCGCTGTGAATATAATCTTTCTCTTTTCCTCAGCATTATTGGCGTTTGATTATTATTAATGACATCACAGACAGCAGCGTGTCTAACGGTCTGCTTTCAGACTAATGCGCTAATGATCTATTCTGACACATCATTAGTTTTGTCTTGTCTGTTTACCATCGCTTAAGACATTACTGACTGTGTTTACATGCATTTAAGCAGCACACAAACACTGGGAAACGCAAGTTTATATTCCCTGTCACATACACTTGACAAAGACACATGCAGTTAAAGTCTGAATTATTCGCCCTTCAGTATATTCTATCCCCAATTTCTGTTTAACAGGAAAGAAGATTTATAGGAGTTGACATGTCTAAACGTAATAGTTTTAATAACTCATTTCTAATCTCTGGTTTATTTTCTCTTTGTCATGATGACAGCACATAATATTTGACTAGATATTCTTCAAGACACTAGTATTCAGCTTAAAGTGACATTTAAAGCCTTAACTAGGTTCATTAGGGTAAAGTTAGGGTAATTAGGCAAGTCATTGTATAACAGTGGTTTGTTCTGGAGACAATCCAAAACAAATACTGCTTAAGGGGGCTAATAATATTGACCTTAAAATGGCTTTAAAAAAATTAAGAACTGCTTTTATTCTAGCCGAAATAAAACAAATAAGACTTTCTCCAGAAGAAAAAATATTATAGGAAATACTGAGAAAAATTCCTGAATCTGTTAAACATCATTTGGGCAATTTTTTCTAGGCGTCTACAAGAAGGCTGTGTATCTGAAATGTACAACAAAACACACCCTAAGCAACGTATTCCAGATTCGACAAAATGCAGACAGCGCCCTCTAGTGGATTTGTCATCAGAAATGTGCAACGAAACATAACCGGTGCAACGTATTTTATGCTTCGCAAAATTGTCAGAAATAATTCCTGCAAATCACACTGGGAATGGAAAACTTAAATACAACACAACACAATAGATTATGTTTGTGAAGGAAATGAATATCCACTTGCAAACGGAGTAGTATCAATACTACTGACATCATTATAGCATTAAATGAGCACGTGGGACCAGATCACATGTCAACTGAGAGGACTGTTATGGTTTTTACCCATTTCATCTTCTTTCTCTGTGGAAATATAATGTGACTTGATGAAATAAAACCCAACAGGATCTTCGCATTACAGTAATAAGATGACAGAGCTCTGCGATTACACTGAAAATCTGCACCGAGCGAGGTCAACCACATGTAAGATTTCACCTTTATACTTTAGTTTTGAGTGCAGATGCTGTAAACCTTTGCTTTTGAGACTCTGAAGTCAAAATAAATGTTTGTGTAGTTAATATGGATCTCAGAGCTAACAGAAACAGTAATTGCAGTGTTGAATCAGTTTCAGTCCCCTCTGAGATTCAGGACTAGTGTTTGTGTATGGAGTCAGATCAGTCTCAAAAAACAATACATTTACAAAAAAAAATTAATACATGCACATCACAATTTACATTTACAAAATCCAATTTGTAAATTCAAAACACAATTCATAAATACAACACACAATTCGTGAATTCACAAGTGAGGATCATAAATATTTTTGCCAAATGAATTGGATTTGTGTATTTACGAATCGTGTTTTGAATTTACCAACTGAATTTGTGTATTTATGAATTGTGTTTTGAATTTTACGAATTGGATTTGTGTATTTACGAATCGTGTTTTTAATTTATGAATTGGATGCGTGTATTATTTGTGAGAACTATAATTTGTATTATTTTTAAGACTGATCTGGCTCCATATCTAATTCGCTAATTCAAAACGTGATTTATAACTATGCAAATCCAATTTGTAAATTTAAAACATTATTCAACAATACACAAATCAATTTCGTAAATTCAAAATACGATTCGTAAATACACAAATCCAATTCGTAAATTCAAAACACGATTCGTAAATATACAAATCCAATTCGTAAATATACAAATCCAATTCGTAAATTCAAAACACGATTCAAAATACACAAATCCAATTCGTAAATTCAAAACACGATTCATAATATACACAAATACAATTCGTAAATTCAAAACACAATTCATAAATACACAAATTCAATTCGTAAATTCAAAACACGATTCGTAAATACACAAATCCAATTCGTAAATTCAAAACACGATTCATAAATATACAAATCCAATTAGTAAATTCAAAACACGATTCGTAAATACACAAATCCAATTCGTAAATTCAAAACACAATTCATAAATATACAAATCCAATTCGTAAATTCAAAACACGATTCATAATATACACTAATCCAATTCGTAAAATCAAAACACGATTCGTAATATACACAAATCAATTTCTTAAATTCAAAACACGATTCATAAATACACTAATCCAATTCGTAAATTCAAAACACGATTCGTAATATACACAAATCAATTTCTTAAATTCAAAACACGATTCATAAATATACAAATCCAATTCGTAAATTCAAAACACGATTCGTAATATACACTAATCCAATTCGTAAATTCAAAACACGATTCGTAAATACACAAATGCAATTCGTAAATTCAAAACACAATTCATAAATACACAAATCCAATTCGTAAATTCAAAACACGATTCGTAAATACACAAATCCAATTCATAAATTCAAAACACAATTCATAAATATACAAATCCAATTTGTAAATTCAAAACACGATTCATAATATACACTAATCCAATTCGTAAATTCAAAACACAATTCATAAATACACAAATCCAATTCGTAAATTCAAAACACGATTCATAAATATACAAATCCAATTCAAAAATTCAAAACACGATTCGTAAATACACAAATCCAATTCGTAAATTCAAAACACAATTCATAAATATACAAATCGATTTGTAATATACACTAATCCAATTCGTAAATTCAAAACACGATTTGTAAATACACAAATCCAATTCATAAATTCAAAACACAATTCATAAATATACAAATCCAATTTGTAAATTCAAAACACGATTCATAATATACACTAATCCAATTCGTAAATTCAAAACACAATTCGTAAATACACAAATCCAATTCGTAAATTCAAAACACGATTCGTAAATATACAAATCGATTCGTAATATACACTAATCCAATTCGAAAATTCAAAACACAATTCATAAATACACAAATCCAATTCGTAAATTCAAAACACGATTCATAAATATACAAATCCAATTCGTAAATTCAAAACACGATTCATAAATATACAAATCCAATTCGTAAATTCAAAACACGATTTATAAATATACAAATCCAATTCGTAAATTCAAAACGCAATTCATAAATATACAAATCCAATTCGTAAATTCAAAACACTATTCGTAATATACACAAATCAATTTCTTAAATTCAAAACACGATTCATAAATACACAAATCCAATTCATTTGGCGAGTATTTTACTTGTGAAGTCATGAATTCTGTGGTGCATGGATGAATTTTATTTCGTAAATGTATTATTTTTGAGACTGACCTCCCTCCATATTTCAGGCAGGCCATATTTTTTCACTACAGGAAAGACAGCTGAGCATATTTTATTCCTTTTTTTTTTCTTGTTTTAAAATGTGTTTTTAAAATGCGGGCTGCGTTGCCAGATGCTCCACTTCCAGACCCCCAGAAATATTTACTGTCAACTTTTTAGGTAATTGAAAAGTGGCTGATTGCCAGCGTTCAACAAATAAATTAACAAATTAGTTGCATGTAAACTCATTTAGTCGTGTTGTGTCTGCAACATGGAGGACGGTAAATATTGCCACTAACAGCACATATTTTCCCATTGTTGTAACAGTCGAGCGCTTTCCTCCAGCATCTCGGGTGTTTTCTGACTCTGTTAAATGCAGAAACAAAAGCAGAATTCTTCCAGATTGGTGGTTTGGAAGAAAGCCCAGTGTGTGTGGGTGTGTGTAACCACTAATTTACAGGTAGTGTTGTCAAAATACCAGCATTACTGTGGTGTCTGCATCAGCTCCAGCACTTTTTTCTACGTGCCAGTTTTGATACCCAGAGTAAAAATAAATACTTGACTATTATAAGTGACATAATCAACAACAGCAGGTCTAAAAAATAATAATAATAATAAATCTGCTTTTACACTAATGCTTAGTTTGTTTGCTTGTTTATTATTCCTTCATTGTGCCCATATATGGTGCATTTTTTCAGTTTTCGGAAATTTTTTATGGAGTCAGTTCAGTGTCAAAAATATTACATGTATAAAGTAAAATTCATGCATGCGCCGCACAACGCACATCAACAAAATCCAATTTGTGAATTCAAAACACAAATCAGAATAAACAGAAATTGAGGAAAAAATATAAAATAATTAAAATTGAATAACAATTCTGACTTGAACACAATTTTTTTCTTTTTATTCTCTTAAAATTCTCTTAATTTTTCTTAAAAGCTGTTATTTAAGTGTTTTCATGAAGTCAAAAGGTAATCGATTAATATGGTCTAAGTTTAAAAAAAAAAAATTGATTTTTAGACATTTTGCTGGAATGCAATACTTTTGACAACACTAGTCAGAATTATTAGCCCGCCTTTGAATTTTTTTCTTTTTTAAATATTTCCCAAATGATGTTTAACAGAGCAAGGAAATTTTCACAGTATGTCTGATAATATTTTTTCTTCTGGAGAAAGTCTTATTTGTTTTATTTCAGCTAGAATAAAAGCAGTTTTTAATTTTTTTAAAAGCCAATATTATTAGCCCCCTTAAGCTACATATTTTCCCGATAGTCTACAGAACAAACCATCATTATACAATAACTTGCCTAATTACCCTAACCTGCCTATAGTTAACCTAATTAACCTAGTTAAGCCTTTAAATGTCACTTTAGGCTGTATAGAAGTGTCTTGAAAAATATCTAGTCTAATATTATTTACTGTCATCACGACAAAGATAAAAGAAATCTTCTCTCCGTTAAACATAAATTGGAGAAAAAAAAATAAACGGGGGCTAATAATTGTAATAACTTCAACTGTTTATTATTCATTCATTCTCTTTTCGGCTTAGTCCCTTTACTAATCTGGGGTCGCCACAGCGGAATGAACCGTCAACATATCCAGCATATGTTTTACGCAGTGGATGCTCTTCCAGCTGCAACCCATCACTGGGAAACACCCATACACTCTCATTCACACTCATACACTACGGACAATTTAGCCTACCCAATTCACCTGTACCACATGACTTTGGACTGTGGGGGAAACTGGAGCAATAATTTAATTATTTATTAAAATAATATTTTAATCATTAAACATATTTAGATATTGAAATTTTTCATAGTTTTGCTTCTCTTGATTTTTCGTCTTTTTTTAAATTTGTATTTAATATTTTTCTATATCATATAAATTTGGCTGTACTAGTTTTTGAGCGTTATCGTAAATTATTTTGTAGGATGAGCTCCAGATTTGGCTTCAGTACTGACTAATCTAATGTATATGCACAAATATAATATTGTATAGCTTCCTGTTAAAAATATGAATTTAAAAGAGAGATGTGTGAGGGGGGAACTTATATATGCTGAGCACTGTATTTATATATATATATATATAATAAACTGAGAAATGTTTCTGTTCTCGTTAAAGCAGACAATGCCAACGTTTTCCTTTGGGGCTTAATTTGAAGCTGTAAAATGGGTAATCAATTGCAATATATCCCAGAATATTGCAATATATTAAAAATCACAATAATGTTGCATTGTGACACAAGTATAATGATACTATTATATTGGGCATTCTCTGGTGATTCCTGTTCCTACTGGAAGTATATTGGGGTCAATAAAAAAGTTATTGAGTTTCTGAAGATTTAGAAATCAAATAATTTATCACTGAAGATGGAGAGCCTTTGTTTAGGGTTTATGAAGAAGAAAATAAGCGTTAAATGTCAAGCATCTAACATTATAACCATTAATATCAGCTGCTAAAAGCGTCATTTAAAGGCATAGTTCACCCAAAACTGAATATTACGCACTATTTACTCTCTGGATTGGTGTTATATGGTGCTGTTTATTAGGCTACAAAAACCTTGTAATAAACCGCCTGTATTTTTCTGTTATTTACAGACTTATTGCTCTATATATTATTTCTTATTATTTTAAACGACTAAAATGTCACTAAAAGTCACTTTGTTAAACTGTAGAGTTGAAGTTTCAACATCAAAAGTCGACAGAGCAGAGATCAACATCCCATAATGCAATTCACAACCATAAATAAATGTAAAACAAACAGAATATGTAGACAATACAGTGTAGGAAAAATTACTATTGAAGTTAATAGTTAAAGGTTTCCAACATTCTTCAAAATATCTTCTTTTGTGTTCATCTCATAAATGTTTCAAATAAGTTAAGAGTGAGTAAAAGATGCCAGAATATTCATTTTTTGGGTAAACTATCCCTTGAAGAGTGTTAAAATCCCATGCGTTTCGTGTAGGTGCTTTGTAAGTCTTTCCTCATGTACAGTCTGTAGTTTTAGAGTCCTGAAAGGTTTTGTTTCACTTTCTGATTGTCTTGTTTTCATTCTTTGAAGTTTGACTTCTCGGTTTGCATTATGCATGAATAAAGACAGATATTTCTCAGCTTCACCTCAAGGCTACAAGTAAAGTTTATAATAATATTTGTGTTTCTGTGAAGTGCAAAAACAAAGAGTTTGTTTGATAAACTTTAATACAGTGGTGTAGAAAGGATTTTCTTTTCATCTGAGACATGGGACAGTAAAACTGAGAACAGCTTTTTTAATGAGCTCATAAATATTTTTACATCATTTATAAAAATAAAAAATTTTTCACTAAATTATTTAAATGTGTATTTATAAATTGTGTTTTGAATTTACGAATTGGATTTCTGTATTTACGAATCTTATTTTGTATTTACAAATTAAATTTGTGTGTTTACGAATCATGTTTGAAATTTATGAATTGGATTTGTGCATTTACAAATTGTGTTTTGAATTTTACGAATTGGATTTGTGTATTTACGAATTGTTTTTTCAATTGAGAAATTGGATTTGAATATTTACAAATCATGTTTTGAATTTTACGAATTGGATTTGAGTATTTATGAATCGTGTTTTGAATTTTACGAATTGGATTTGAGTATTTATGAATCGTGTTTTGAATTTTACGAATTGGATTTGAGTATTTACGAATCGTGTTTTGAATTTTACGAATTGGATTTGTGTATTTATAAATTGCGTTTTGAATTTACGAATTGGATTTGTGTATTTACGAATCACGTTTTGAATTTACGAAATGAATTTGTGTATTTACAAATCATGTTTTATAAAAGTGAATTGTATTTTAGATGTATGAATCATAATTTATCAACGTATTATTTCTGAGACTGATCTGGCTTCATATTATAACACTTCGGTGGACACACACCCTTATTTCCTAATGTGTGTGTGTGTGTTTCTCCTCAGAAAAGGAAACCCTGTTTTAGTTCTCACTGAAACAATGATATTTTACTTTTGTTCCATTGCAGATATTTTTTATTTAGCACTTGTACTAGATCTAAGGTAAACTGGGTAATGAGGTTAGCAGCACTAAAGCTGAAATACTCCTGAAGAACATGCAAAGTGAAGAGTTGTTTGAAATGATGTTAGCCAGACTCAATTCAGTGGTTATGCATAGAGTTTATACGTTATAAGAATATGTATATGGTAACTTCATTTACGTTGGCTTTTATTTTATGTCTTTCAAGTCTTTCAAGTAATATAACCTCTAGTGTTTTTCCAATGAGTGTCCTATAAATGGTTCAAATAAAGGTACCCTTAATAATAAAAATATTGAGCATTAGCATTGTTCTAAAGAGATAAATCCAACTGAACTAAGCAGTTTAGTCTTCTAAAGACATGCTAATACTTCTTTCACACTGCATGAGGATGGAAGATTATACTACAAACATTTTGCTCTGAGTTTAAGATTGCTTAGAGAATGGCTAACAAAAAGACACTTGATCTGCATGTCCATTATACTACAAAATAAGCAAAATGATCTTGTTTTCGCTTTGATATAGGATTATTTCTTTCACCCCACTGCTAGATTATTTTGTTTGTTTCAAGGAAAAACTCCTTGAGATTTAAGAATTTAGATGTTTGGACTAGAAACAGAGCTGCACAATATACTGTTTCAGCACTGAAATCGCAATGTGTGCATCCGCAATAGCCAAATCGCAAGATACTCAATGTTGAGTCTGGATTACAGTTCACCAGGAGCCACAGAATTGTATATCATTACTGTATTCATAAGGAATTTATGAGGATTTAAGCAAAAAAAAAAAAAATTCTTACTTAGAATTTTTGCAGATGCTTTAAGACCCTGTGGACCCCCTGGTTAGTCCCTATTTTAAATAACCCAGCATTTCTTAAGAGTGCAATAATGATTTGCTAAAGTTCAAACTGACCATCAAGATTATGGTGGGAAAAAAGGGTGATTTAAATAACTCCAAATACGGCTTTGTTTTGTTGTTGCCAGACGGGCGGTCTGAGTATTCCTGCTAATCTACTGGAATTTCCACCCTTTCTAGGGCTTACAGAGAATGGTCTGAAAGCAACAAAAAAAATCAAGTGATCAGTAATTCTGTTGGCAAACCTGCTCTGTTGATGCCAGAGGACAGAGAGAAACAGCCAGGATGATTTCAGCTTAAAGAAAAGCCAAAGTAACTCGAATAAAAAGAGCATTTCTATATAAAACACTGAATTCCTAAAGCTCCCGGCTGCCTTGTGGCGACTGTGTTCATCTCATGTCCACTTACAGTATATATGCTGAAGTCAAAATTATTCGCCCTCGTGTGAATTTCTTTTCCAAATATTTCCTAAATGATGTTGAACAGATTCAGGAATTTTTCACAGTATTCCCTATAATATTTTTTCTTCTGGAGAAAGTCTTATTTGTTTTATTTCGGCTAGAATAAAAGCAGTTCTTAATTGTTTTAAAGCCATTTTAGGTCAATATTATTATCCCCCTTAAGCTATATTAGTTTTGGATTGCCTCCAGAACAAACCACTGTTATACAATGACTTCTCTAATTACCCTAACTTTACCCTAATTACCCTAGTTAAGCCTTTAAATGTGACTTTAAGCTGAATACTAGTGTCTTGAAGAATATCTAGTCAAATATTATGTGCTGTCATCATGTCAAAGAGAAAAGAAATCAGTTATTAGAAATGAGTTATTAAAACGATTATGATTAGAAATGTGTTGAAAACAAATCTTCTCTCTGTTAAGTAGAAATATACAGGCTAATAATTCTGACTTCAACTGTATATGTTGTTCTTTGCTAAAGTGGAAAACAAACAGAGCGACTGAGCGAGGGAAAATAAATGGAGGTAAAAACGTCTTGTCAGTGGCCGTTGCGTGGTGTTTGACATCTCCAGGCTTGTGCCTCTACAATTTTCTTTTTATTATGCCAGGTAATTTCACCGCCTGCCAGCAGGAGGATTCACAAGCCATTGTCCATCAGAGCTCTCAGCAAAAGTAGCCTCAATTAGCTGTCATTTCAGTCGGTGTCACTAAAAAGTGTGGAGAAAAAAGCAGAACGCACAGCCTATCAAAGGACGAGACCACTCAGCGATTAAGAATAGCAGCGGTTTTGCACTGAAGAGCGATCCTCAATGGTCTGCGCAGAAATTGGGAATTCAAGAGGAAAAGTGGCGAGACGGCTAAACAAATCTGTCACATAACTGACGCCGGCTCTTGCTTATTAGCGCACTGGAGCCACGACAGACTAAAACCGGAAGAAAAGAAGGAACAAATGGCATCAATTTGTTTCTTTCAGGCATGCAGGCCTTGAGGTTTACCAAATGCAAATGTAGATTTTGTCTAAAAAGTTTCCTTCAGTTGTTGGTTATCACTTGGAAGTTGGTTTATAACCATGGAGTCAGATCAGTCTCAAAAATAACACATTTACAAAATACACTCACCGGCCACTTTATTAACTGCTTGTAAACGCAAATTTCTAATCAGCCAATCACATGGCAGCAACTCAATGCATTCAGGCATGTAGACATGGTCAAGACGATCTGCTGCAGTTCAAAGCGAGCATCAGAATGGGGAAGAAAGGGGATTTAAGTGACTTTGAACGTGGCATGGTTGTTGGTGCCAGACGGGCTGGTCTGAGTATTTCAGAAACTGCTGATCTACTGGGATTTTCACGCACAACCATCTCTAGGGTTTACAGAGAATGAAAGAGGAAATATCCAGTGAGCGGCAGTTCTGTGGGCGCAAATGCCTTGTTGATGCCAGAGGTCAGAGGAGAATGGCCAGACTGGTTCCAGCTGATAGAAAGGCAACAGTAACTCAAATAAGCACTCGTTACAACCGAGGTCTGCAGAAGAGCATCTCTGAACACACGACACGTCCAACCTTGAGGCGGATGGGCTACAGCAGCAGAAGACCACACCGGGTACCGCTCCTGTCAGCTAAGAACAGGAAACTGAGGCTACAATTCACACAGGCTCACCAAAACTGGAGAATAGAAGATTGGAGAAACGTTGCCTGGTCTGATGAGTCTCCATTTCTGCTGCCACATTCAGATGGTCGGGTCAGAATTTGGCATCAACAACATGAAAGCATGGATCCATCCTGCCTTGTATTAACAGTTCAGGCTGCTGGTGGTGGTGTAATAGTGTGGGGGAGATTTTCTTGGCACACTTTGGGTCCATTAGTACCAATTGAGTATTGTTGCTGACCATGTCCATTCCTTTATGACCACAGTGTCTCCATCTTCTGATGGCTACTTCCAGCAGGATAACGCACCATGTCATAAAGCACGAATCATCTCAGACTGGTTTCTTGAACATGACAATGAGTTCACTGTACTCAAATGGCCTCCAAAGTCACCAGAGCTCAATCCAAAAGAGCACCTTTGGGATGTGGTGGAATGGGAGATTGGCATCATGGATGTGCAGCAGACAAATCTGCAGCAACTGCGTGATGCTATCATGTCAATATGGAACAAAATCCTTGAGGAATATTTCCAGAACCTTGTTGAATCTATGTCACAAAGGATTAAGGGAGTTCTGAAGGCAAAAGGGGGTCCAACCTACTAGTAAGGTGTTCCTAATAAAGTACCTAATAATTCATACATCCACAGAGCAATTCACATTTACAAAATATAGTTTGTGAGTTCAAAACACAATTTGCAGCTACACAAATCCAATTCGTCAATTCAAAACAACATTCAAAAACACACAAATCCAATTAGTCTGGCGAAAATATTTATGATTTTAACTTGTGAATTCCCGAATTGTGTTTGAATTTACAAATTGGACTTTGTAAATGTGAATTGTGCTGTGCATGTATGTATTTTTTTTCGTGAATGTATTATTTTTGAGACTGATCTGACTCCATATTTAACATGCTGGCGGTGTTATAAAAACACAACTTAAGATAAGTGTGTGCTGTGCAGTCAGTGTGGCAATGACACGAAACAAAAATAGACCAATAAAAATTGTGTTACTGGTTACAATACCTTTTCTTTTATGTCATAAAAGTCTTGTAATAACCCTATAACAATAGAGTTAAAATGAAGGCTCCCTTAATAATCAATATACTGACCATTACCATTGTTCTAAAGAGATAGATCCACATGAAAAACTGTTTACTAATGTATATAATGTTGACTTAATGCTAAACAAATGATAAGTTAACTATTTGCTAATGCTTAATAAATGATTTATGCTATATATTATAAAGTGTTACCCATTTATTTATTTTATTTATTTTTATGCGAAGGGTTTCTCTTAAAGACTATAAAAATGTTCTGCTATATGAAGCCATATTCTGTTCTGCTGTTGTTTCAAGAAGACCGGCTATGTCTTTTCAATTTGACATTATTGTTTATTAATATTATTTAACCTGCCATTTTTATACCTTATTTTTAAAGTTATATTATGTATACTGTAGAGCTGTTATATTATGTATACTGTTCTGTAACCGCTGAACATTTCTACTGCATTTTTAATGGTAGAGGCCAGTTTTTCACCATACATTTTATGGGATTTTTTTTTAAAGTGTAATAATTTGCAGAAATGAAAACACAAAACCGTGCAGAAGTGATTATACTACTGGTAAATGTTTTGTTGAGAAAACATGCATGTTGGTAAATGGTTTATAAAACAGTTTTTCCTGCATCATTCGAGACACTTGCACTGGATAGCTTTTTCAATTCTTTCTCCTGAGACGGTCATCAATCCAAGAGTCCTCAAAGGAAAATTCAGCGGTCGGATTTCAGCTTCGCTATTGATTAAATGACTGAATTTCTGTTTCTATTGCTGACCGAGTGTCGATTTCCCTCACATCTCCAGCTGTAAAGTGACTTTGGGGCTGAAGATAATGAGTTTTTCCTTAAAACAACCAAAATAATCCACCAATGGGGTGAACGAAATCATGTTATTTCAAAGCAAAAATAAGATTATTTTGATTGTTTTAAGGAAAAACTCACTTCATTTTGACTTATTATTTCTGAAATGACGAATTTATTTTTAGCTTGCCTAGAAAATGCTTCCTAATTTAAGAGTTTTAAGATATTTGGATTAGAAACAAGACAAAAACTCAACAAAATACAATATTCTGAAGCAAGCTGAACACCTGTAACCATTGACTTGCATAGTAGAAAAACAAATACTATGGAAGTCAAAGGTTACAGGTTTCTAGCATTCTTCAAAGTATCTTATTTTGTGTTCAACAGAACAAGCTCATAATGGTTTGAAAACTACAGTCATTTGTTCACATTACTATAGTTGTTGTGTTACCATACCATAAACTATATTATGGATCAAAAACACTGTATTTACTACACATTACTATAGTATTTCTTCATGTAGGATGTTTGGATGTGTATATAATCATCAATTGAACTGATAAACGCTATTAAATACTGTAGCATATTTGAATTTACTACAGTAAACTGTTGTTAGTACAGTAGTTTAATTCACCCTATAGTTGTCGAAAACTAGAGCCATTTGTTTACATTACTATAGTTGTTGTGTTACCATAGCAACTATAGAATCACCACAACATACGAATTCAAGTACTTTACCATAATATGCTTCAAAAACACTGAATTTACTATAGTATTTATTTATGTAGGATGCGTATATAATCATCAATTGAACTGATAAACGCTATTAAATACTGTAGCATATTTGAATTTACTACAGTAAACTGTTGTTAGTACAGTAGTTTAATTCACCCTACATAGTTGTCGAAAACTACAGCCATTTGTTTACATTACTATAGTTGTTGTGTTACCATAGCAACTATAGAATCACCACAACATACGAAATCAAATACTTAACTATAATATGCTTCAAAAACACTGAATTTACTATAGTATTTATTCATGTAGGATGCGAATATAATCATCAATTGAACTGATAAACGCTATTAAATACTGTAGCATATTTGAATTTACTACAGTAAACTGTGGTGTATTGTAGTTTAATTCACCCTATAGTTGTCGAAAACTAGTCATTTGTTTACATTACTATAGTTGTTGTGTTACCATAGCAACTATAGAATCACCACAACATACGAATTTAAGTACTTTACCATAATATGCTTCAAAAACACTGAATTTACTATAGTATTTACTAATGTAGGAGGTTTGAATGTGCATATAATCAAACACTGAACTGATAAACTGTATTAAATAGTGTACTTTAATTTTTACTACAGTAAACTGTGGTGTATTGTAGTATAAATCACCTGAAATAGTTGTCGAAAACTACAGTCATTTGTTTATATTACTATAGTTGTTGTGTTACCATAGCAACTAAAGAATCACCACACCATAATAAACTATAACATGGTTAAAAAAACACCATATTTACCACAAATTACTATAGTATTTATTCATGTAGTATGTTCTGGTGTTTATATAATCACCAACTGAACTGATAAACTGTATTAAATACTGCTGCGTACTTTAATTTTTACTACAGTAAACAGTGGTGTATTGTAGTATAATTCACTCTATATAGTTGTCGAAAACTACATCATTTGTTTACATTACTATAGTTGTTGTGTTACCATAGCAACTACAGAATAACCGCACCATAATAAACTATCATCTGGTTCAAAAACACTATATTTACTACACATTACTATAGTAATCATTCATTGTAGGATGTTTGGACGTGTAAATAATCATTAGTATATAAACAAATACTGTAGCGTACTTAAATTTTTACTACAGTAAACTGTGCTGTATTGTAATATAATACATCCTATATAGTTGTCGGAAACTACAGCCATTTGTTTACATTACTATAGTTGTCATGTTACCATAGCAACTAAAGAATCGCCACAACATACGAATTCAAATACTTAACTATAATATGCTTCAAAAACACTGAATTTACTATAGTATTTATTCATGTAGGATGCAAATATAATCATCAATTGAACTGATAAACGCTATTAAATACTGTAGCATATTTGAATTTACTACAGTAAACTGTGGTGTATTGTAGTATAATTCACCCTATAGTTGTCGAAAACTACAGCCATTTGTTTACATTACTACAGTTGTCGTGTTACCATAGCAACTATGGAATCACCACAACCTATTAAACTATAATCTGGTTCAAAAACACTGTATTTACTACACGTTACTATAGTATTTATTCATGTAGGATGTTTATATCATCACCATACATAAACTACTCTCTCACCCGTGTCTAAAACTAATAAATAAAAGACCTCATCAATTCCTTTACAGCTGTCCCCCCCCCCCAAAAAAAAAACCTGTCAAGCAAATGAAAACAGCTGAAGCGTGCAGAACTTCCTTACCGTGGTAAACGTATAAAGAGAAACACCTGTTTTTTTTGCAGAATCTTTAAAGGTTTAGGCCTCAGATCCCACATGGGTGTTACGTTTCCATTAATCACCACAGACTAACAGGTGTCAAACGCTCCATTACCGAAACCGCGGCATTAGCAGGTTGACTGGTGTGTGTGTGTGTGTGTTCTGTGAATGGCCACAGGCACATGAAAAAGCAGATGGATTGAAGCCCGACTCACAGACTCTATTTAGAAACTCTGATGTATGTGTGTTAAAGACCAAAGCGAGTGGAAATGCGGCTTATTAACTTCAGGACTGACACCGCCTGCAGGAACACACGGCGTGTGTGAAGCAGGAGAATGAAAAACAGGCAAACAGTGAGGAGGAGGAGGAGGAGGGAAAAAAAACACACACACACAACAATACACCTTTTCCCCCCCGTCGCTCGCTCTGTTCAATGCAAATGCTTCAATTCAACTCAAAACACAGAGATTTCTCCTGACTGTGAGATATTCTCTGAGGAAATACACTGTTCAAGGAGTCGTTTTAGCGTCTCGCTAACATCCAAAGCTGACTTTGTTAATTAAACCACAGTTCCTTTTGTGTCTTGACGAATCATAACTAAAAAACCTGTAACTATCAATTCCATAGTATTTTTCCCTAGTATGGAAGTCAATGGTTACCGCTTTCTAACATTCTTCAAAATATCTTTTTTTGTGTGTTGAACAGAAGAAACTCAAAGGTTTGAAACTATTGGAGGGACAGTAAATAGTGAGTAACTTTTCATTTTTGGGTGAACTATCTCATTAGCTCATGGCTCTTTGTGTAAGAATAACCACATCTGTATCTTTTGCATTCATTTTCTCCCTCGTGCTTTTCTTTTCCTCTGGAAATTCCTGGCTATTGTCATCTCTTCTGATTTTCTGTCCTTTTTTATTTTATTTTTTTTTAACTTTTTTTTTAAAAAGCAAAACAGTCGGCACCTTTAACATGATAGCACAGTGCTTCCCACGGGCCGCCCAGGTATATTAACGGCCACCCAAGTGTATTTGTTATTGACATCCTTTATATTTTTTGTATCTGCCCAATAACCAAACATCCGAGATCGATTAATTAGTGGAAAATCTTCTCTCGTTTACCAGTTTCGTCGTGTGTGCGCGAGATCGGTCTTCTAATGGCCACTGAGTTTCCACTGAGTGATACGGTATGGTATGGTACGGTACAGTACGCTTTTATTGCCATTTCCACTGTCAAAAGGTACCAAAAAGAGAACCGTACCATACCACTTTTGGGTGCCCTTTGCAAAGGGTACCAAGCCCGGCAAAAGGGTACCAAAGGGCGGAGCAAGAAGCGCAGCTAAACCCTACAACACAATCTCACGGCGATTCGTAACTTTTTGATTTAGTGGCTAATTCGTATGAATCCGTACAATCTAATTCGTACAATTTAATACGATTTGCTCATCCCCCAATGACGGTTGGGTTTAGGGGTGGGGTTAGGTGCCACGCCTCCTTTTTAAAATCGTACAATTTCGTACGATTGAACTTGTACGAATTAGCCACTAAACTGACAAAACGTAAAATACTTATGTTTTCTCGTGAGATCAGGCTGGAATGCTATTGGTTTACAGAGATATGTCACTCGCTCGTGGACAAGCCAGAATGAAAACAAAGGAAGCGCCATTTTTTAAATACACAGTCGAGACATTACACCGTAATAATATATACATATTATAACGAGCCATGGTCGACCCAAGCTTAAACAAACCTTGTCATAGTCTTGACGAACAGCCACAAAGCCAAGAAGAACAGCAGAATCTACCCTGTGTCCTGTTGTTATTTACAAGGCCGTCTAAAGCGCGAGCGATTTCGCTTTCTCGCTTGCCCTCGCTGCGCATCTATATTTTAAATAACGATCTTCTTGAGCTGATACGAATAAACGCGAGAATGAAGCGCGAAAAGCCGGAAAAAACAAAGGAGCAAATGATTCTTTCAGCAACCTAAAACATAAACAAACTGCCATGTTTTAACTATTATCCTCCTAAAATGTCCAGGATTCAACTTTTGCTTTCGCTTTCTAAAGCTTGTATGCATTTTTGCATTACCTTTTTACTTAGGTCTACTTTAGCTTGGCTTCACAACCTTCAAACATTCAATAATTCCTTTTTTTTAATCTAAACGACTCAGAAAAACTGACTGAAATGACTGAAATGACTGTTCTAAAATGGCTGCAAAATGTATGTAGACCATTTGTAATGGATAATAAATGCATTTACCTTATTTAAATAGTCTACAGGTTTTTATCTTGTAATTATGATCATTTTTAGAGATATTGTCTGTTTTTATTAACTTTTCTGTTATTTATTTCTCATTTGCTGATTATTTTATTAATTTGATGATGTTAATATATCACATAGGCTCTTTTATATACATATCTAAAATGCTTTGGCATTCAAGTTTGCTTTCAACTTGAAGGAAAGAGAGAAGCAGCTTTTACCTGTCAGTGGGTGCACTTGGCTCCTGAATAGCATGAAAGTAAGGTAAACTGTGGATGTCTTTTTTTTACTTTAACTCATTGAAAGAAACAGTGTATATTAAATAAAATTATTTGTTATGAATGAAATTATGTTTTGTTTGTCGCATATAGGTAACTACTCATATGATTTGGGTAAATGGTGTGTGTTTTGATTCGGCTACCACCGCAAGTATATTTCAAACCTGTGGGAAGCACTGGAGAAAACCCAAAAGAAAACTACTCACTGTTTTCTCATCCTTGAGTGGTTCTAATTAGGGTTGGGCCGATAGACGATGCCATCGTCCATCGCTGATGGCCGACAAACTTCACGATGCTGAGCCGGCATCGTGATCCATCGCCCGGCCTCACATTTATATTGATGTATAACTTATTATTTGCACGTCATCTTAATAGCAATAACGGTCTTTTCATGAGCTGTGTTATATTTTACATATAGCTGCCGCTTGCACGGCTGACAGCATCATGAGGATTAAATGAAGGATTATTAACATTCATAACCAATAATAATTCATAACAACATACTTTTATTAAACTGCAGTGGAGTTGCTAGTGCGCTCTGCACTAGAAATGATACTCTCCAGTATACTTTAAGAGCAAAGCAACATTTTTGTTCAAAAATTTGAACACAACGTCCACACAACGTCAAGCAGTAACATCATTAGACGCTGATATTAGGTTGTGTTGGAAAGTGACCAAAAAATCCAACGTCGAGCAAACATCTTAAACCAATGTCATATTGACGTCAAATACTGACATTTATTCGTCAGGTATGGCAACCAAAATCCAACATTTGATAGACGTCATAGTGGTAACGTCCACATAACGTCAAGCTGTAACATCATTAGACGCAGATATTAGGTTGATTTTAGGTTTTGTGGGAAAGTGACCAAAATCCAACGTCAAGACAACGTCTTAAATCAACGCCATATTGATGTCAAATACTGACATTTATTCGTCAGGTATGGCAACTAAAATCCAACATCTGATAGACGTCATAGTGGTAACGTCCACACAACGTCAAGCTGTAACATCATTAGACGTTGATATTTGGTTGATTTTAGGTTGTGTGGGAAAGTGACCAAAATCCAACGTCGTGCCAACATCTTAAACCAACATTAAATTTACGTCAAATAATGACATTTATTCGACAGGTATGGCAACCAAAATCCAACGTCTGATAGACGTCTTAGTGAAAACGTCCACACAATGTCAAGCTATAACATCATTAGACGTTGATAATTGGTTGATTTTAGGTTGTGTTGGAAAGTGACCAAAATCCAACGTCGAGCCAACATCTTAAACCAACGTCATATTGACGTCAAATACTGACATTTATTTATTTATCAGGTATGGCAACTAAAATCCAACATCTGATAGACGTCATAGTGAAAACGTCCACACAACGTCAAGCTGTAACATCACTAGACGTTGATATTTGGTTGATTTTAGGTTGTGTGGGAAAGTGACCAAAATCCAACGTCGAGCCAACATCTTAAACCAACGTCATATTGACGTCAAATACTGACATTTATTCGTCAGGTATGGCAACCAAAATCCAACATCTAATAGACGTCTTAGTGGAAAACGTCCACACAACGTCAAGCTGTAACATCATTAGACGTTGATATTTGGTTGATTTTAGGTTGTGTGGGAAAGTGACCAAAATTTAACGTCGAGCCAACATCTAAAACTAACGTCATATTGACATCAAATACTGACATTTATTCGTCAGGTATGGCAACCAAAATCCAACATCTAATAGACGTCATAGTGAAAATGTCCACACAACGTCAAGCTGTAACATCATTAGACGCAGATATTTGGTTGATTTTAGGTTTTGTGGGAAAGTGACCAAAATCCAACGTCAAGACAACGTCTTAAATCAACGTCATATTGACGTCAAATACTGACATTTATTCATCAGGTATGGCAACCAAAATCCAACATCTAATAGACGTCTTAGTGAAAACGTCCACACAACGTCAAGCTGTAACATCATTAGACGTTGATATTTGGTTGATTTTAGGTTGTGTGGGAAAGTGACCAAAATTTAACGTCGAGCCAACATCTAAAACTAACGTCATATTGACATCAAATACTGACATTTATTCGTCAGGTATGGCAACCAAAATCCAACATCTAATAGACGTCATAGTGAAAATGTCCACACAACGTCAAGCTGTAACATCATTAGACGTTGATATTTGGTTGATTTTAGGTTGTGTGGGAAAGTGACCAAAATCCAACGTCGTGCCAACATCTTAAACCAACATTAAATTTACGTCAAATAATGACATTTATTCGACAGGTATGGCAACCAAAATCCAACGTCTGATAGACGTCTTAGTGAAAACGTCCACACAATGTCAAGCTATAACATCATTAGACGTTGATAATTGGTTGATTTTAGGTTGTGTTGGAAAGTGACCAAAATCCAACGTCGAGCCAACATCTTAAACCAACGTCATATTGACGTCAAATACTGATATTTATTTATTTATCAGGTATGGCAACTAAAATCCAACATCTGATAGACGTCATAGTGAAAACGTCCACACAACGTCAAGCTGTAACATCACTAGACGTTGATATTTGGTTGATTTTAGGTTGTGTGGGAAAGTGACCAAAATCCAACGTCGAGCCAACATCTTAAACCAACGTCATATTGACGTCAAATACTGACATTTATTCGTCAGGTATGGCAACCAAAATCCAACATCTAATAGACGTCTTAGTGAAAACGTCCACACAACGTCAAGCTGTAACATCATTAGACGTTGATATTTGGTTGATTTTAGGTTGTGTGGGAAAGTGACCAAAATTTAACGTCGAGCCAACATCTAAAACTAACGTCATATTGACATCAAATACTGACATTTATTCGTCAGGTATGGCAACCAAAATCCAACATCTAATAGACGTCATAGTGAAAATGTCCACACAACGTCAAGCTGTAACATCATTAGACGCAGATATTTGGTTGATTTTAGGTTTTGTGGGAAAGTGACCAAAATCCAACGTCAAGACAACGTCTTAAATCAACGTCATATTGACGTCAAATACTGACATTTATTCATCAGGTATGGCAACCAAAATCCAACATCTAATAGACGTCTTAGTGAAAACGTCCACACAACGTCAAGCTGTAACATCATTAGACGTTGATATTTGGTTGATTTTAGGTTGTGTGGGAAAGTGACCAAAATTTAACGTCGAGCCAACATCTAAAACTAACGTCATATTGACATCAAATACTGACATTTATTTGTCAGGTATGGCAACCAAAATCCAACATCTAATAGACGTCATAGTGAAAATGTCCACACAACGTCAAGCTGTAACATCATTAGACGCAGATATTTGGTTGATTTTAGGTTTTGTGGGAAAGTGACCAAAATCCAACGTCAAGACAACGTCTTAAATCAACGTCATATTGACGTCAAATACTGACATTTATTCATCAGGTATGGCAACCAAAAACCAACATCTAATAGACGTCTTAGTGAAAACGTCCACACAACGTCAAGCTGTAACATCATTAGACGTTGATATTTGGTTGATTTTAGGTTGTGTGGGAAAGTGACCAAAATTTAACGTCGAGCCAACATCTAAAACTAACGTCATATTGACATCAATACTGACATTTATTCGTCAGGTATGGCAACCAAAATCCAACATCTAATAGACGTCATAGTGAAAATGTCCACACAACGTCAAGCTGTAACATCATTAGACGCAGATATTTGGTTGATTTTAGGTTTTGTGGGAAAGTGACCAAAATCCAACGTCAAGACAACGTCTTAAATCAACGTCATATTGATGTCAAATACTGACATTTATTCGTCAGGTATGGCAACTAAAATCCAACATCTGATAGACGTCATAGTGGTAACGTCCACACAACGTCAAGCTGTAACATCATTAGACGTTGATATTTGGTTGATTTTAGGTTGTGTGGGAAAGTGACCAAAATCCCACGTCGTGCCAACATCTTAAACCAACATTAAATTTACGTCAAATAATGACATTTATTCGACAGGTATGGCAACCAAAATCCAACGTCTGATAGACGTCTTAGTGAAAACGTCCACACAATGTCAAGCTATAACATCATTAGACGTTGATAATTGGTTGATTTTAGGTTGTGTTGGAAAGTGACCAAAATCCAACGTCGAGCCAACATCTTAAACCAACGTCATATTGACGTCAAATACTGACATTTATTTATTTATCAGGTATGGCAACTAAAATCCAACATCTGATAGACGTCATAGTGAAAACGTCCACACAACGTCAAGCTGTAACATCACTAGACGTTGATATTTGGTTGATTTTAGGTTGTGTGGGAAAGTGACCAAAATCCAACGTCGAGCCAACATCTTAAACCAACGTCATATTGACGTCAAATACTGACATTTATTCGTCAGGTATGGCAACCAAAATCCAACATCTAATAGACGTCTTAGTGAAAACGTCCACACAACGTCAAGCTGTAACATCATTAGACGTTGATATTTGGTTGATTTTAGGTTGTGTGGGAAAGTGACCAAAATTTAACGTCGAGCCAACATCTAAAACTAACGTCATATTGACATCAAATACTGACATTTATTCGTCAGGTATGGCAACCAAAATCCAACATCTAATAGACGTCATAGTGAAAATGTCCACACAACGTCAAGCTGTAACATCATTAGACGCAGATATTTGGTTGATTTTAGGTTGTGTGGGAAAGTGACCAAATCCAACGTCAAGACCAACGTCTTAAATCAACGTCATATTGACGTCAAATACTGACATTTATTCATCAGGTATGGCAACCAAAATCCAACATCTAATAGACGTCTTAGTGAAAACGTCCACACAACGTCAAGCTGTAACATCATTAGACGTTGATATTTGGTTGATTTTAGGTTGTGTGGGAAAGTGACCAAAATTTAACGTCGAGCCAACATCTAAACTAACGTCATATTGACATCAAATACTGACATTTATTCGTCAGGTATGGCAACCAAAATCCAACATCTAATAGACGTCATAGTGAAAATGTCCACACAACGTCAAGCTGTAACATCATTAGATGCAGATATTTGGTTGATTTTAGGTTTTGTGGGAAAGTGACCAAAATCCAACGTCAAGACAACGTCTTAAATCAACGTCATATTGATGTCAAATACTGACATTTATTCATCAGGTATGGCAACCAAAATCCAACATCTGATAGACGTCTTAGTGAAACGTCCACACAACGTCAAGCTGTAACATCATTAGACGTTGATATTTGGTTGATTTTAGGTTGTGTGGGAAAGTGACCAAAATTTAACGTCGAGCCAACATCTAAAACTAACGTCATATTGACATCAAATACTGACATTTATTCGTCAGGTATGGCAACCAAAATCCAACATCTAATAGACGTCATAGTGAAAACTGTCCACACAACGTCAAGCTGTAACATCATTAGACGCAGATATTTGGTTGATTTTAGGTTTTGTGGGAAAGTGACCAAAATCCAACGTCAAGACAACGTCTTAAATCAACGTCATATTGATGTCAAATACTGACATTTATTCGTCAGGTATGGCAACTAAAATCCAACATCTGATAGACGTCATAGTGGTAACGTCCACACAACGTCAAGCTGTAACATCATTAGACGTTGATATTTGGTTGATTTTAGGTTGTGTGGGAAAGTGACCAAAATCCCACGTCGTGCCAACATCTTAAACCAACATTAAATTTACGTCAAATAATGACATTTATTTGACAGGTATGGCAACCAAAATCCAACGTCTGATAGACGTCTTAGTGAAAACGTCCACACAATGTCAAGCTATAACATCATTAGACGTTGATAATTGGTTGATTTTAGGTTGTGTTGGAAAGTGACCAAAATCCAACGTCGAGCCAACATCTTAAACCAACGTCATATTGACGTCAAATACTGACATTTATTCGTCAGGTATGGCAACCAAAATCCAACGTCTGATAGACGTCATAGTGAAAACGTCCACACAACGTCAAGCTGTAACATCATTAGACGCAGATATTAGGTTGATTTTAGGTTTTGTGGGAATGTGACCAAAATCCAACGTCAAGACAACGTCTTAAATCAATGTAATATTGACGTCAAATACTGACATTTATTCGTCAGGTATGGCCACTAAAATCCAACATCTGATAGACATCATAGTGGTAACGTCCACACAACGTCAAGCTATAACATCATTAGACGTTGATATTTGGTTGATTTTAGGTTGTGTGGGAAAGTGACCAAAATTTAACGTCGAGCCAACATCTTAAACCAACGTCATATTGACGTCAAATACTGACATTTATTCGTCAGGTATGGCAACCAAAATCCAACATTTGATAGACGTCATAGTGGTAACGTCCACATAACGTCAAGCTGTAACATCATTAGACGCAGATATTTGGTTGATTTTAGGTTTTGTGGGAAAGTGACCAAAATCCAACGTCAAGACAACGTCTTAAATCAACGTCATATTGACGTCAAATACTGACATTTATTCGTCAGGTATGGCAACTAAAATCCAACATCTGATAGACGTCATAGTGATAACGTCCACACAACGTCAAGCTGTAACATCATTAGACGTTGATATTTGGTTGATTTTAGGTTGTGTGGGAAAGTGACCAAATCCAACGTCGAGCCAACATCTTAAACCAACATTAAATTTACGTCAAATAATGACATTTATTCGACAGGTATGGCAACCAAAATCCAACATCTGATAGACGTCATAGTGGAAACATCCACACAACGTCAAGCTATAACATCATTAGACGTTGATATTTGGTTGATTTTAGGTTGTGTGGGAAAGTGACCAAAATCCAACGTCAAGACAACGTCTTAAACCAACGTCATATTGACGTCAAATACTGACTTTTATTCGTCAGGTATGGCAACCAAAATCCAAAGTCTGATAGACGTCATAGTAGTAACGTCCATACAATGTCAAGCTGTAACATCATTAGACGTTGATTTTTGGTTGATTTTAGGTTGGACATTGACGTCAACTTAATTTTCATTTTCAAACAAGATGCAACATCCCCACGACGTTGGAGCTGCAAGACCAATACCGTGTCACGAAGCATTACTAGTTATAATGCAAGTGACTAATACCTTACATTATTTTTTATTATTGTTTTTGGCTGATTAATGCTGGGTTCCACATAATTCCTTCATGTTGTCCTAACACAAATTGATTAAGTTAACTTAATTGTTTTTACAAATTTAAGTTGATTGAACGTAAAACAATCAAGTTGTCCCCAAAAACCCACAAGAATTGTATTGTTTCAGTTCATTTTAAATTAGTAGTTTGAACAAACAGCAAACGTCGTTTTTTGAGTGTAAGTTAAGACCGAAGACTAGAAACTTTCCAATGGTTTGATTCATTCTGCTTTTATTCATGGATTCTCATTATAAATCAGATATCTCAAGTCGTCTCTGGCTTTATGGAATTACAGGAATCATAAAGGAGGATTACAACACTACATATTTTAATACTCTCTCTGTTCATCGACTCACAGAAGCATTTCAGGGAGTTTTATACAGCGGTTTAAGAGCACAGCAGTGTCCCTGCTACTCTGTTAATAGCTGGAAATAGAGCTAACATGTAATTACCCAATGCACAACTCGCAGTCGAGGCATAATGTGTGGCTCATAAAGTCTGGTAATGAGATTTAATCGCTCCGCGGATGCATCGCACGTCATCCGCGCTGGATGCTGTAAATCCTACAGATGCTTTGCAGCAGGTATTGCTGTGGGGTTTGACCGCGTTCCCAATGAATATTAATGCCCGCAACTCATTTCAGCTCTCAGATGCAGAATGGGATGATAACCAATTTACCGCGGTTTGGAAAAGTCTTTTCTGTATATTTTCTGTTATACTGTAACTATTTCCCAAATGATGTTGAACAGATTCAGGAATTTTTCACAGTATTTCCTATAAAATTTTTTCTTCTGGAGAAAGTCTTATTTGTTTTATTTCGGCTAGAATAAAAGCAGTTCCTAATTTTTTTAAAGCCATTTTAAGGTCAATATTATTAGCCCCCTTAAGCAATATTTGTGTTAGATTGTTATACAATATGTATGTATGTATATATATATATATATATATATATATATAAAGCAAAAAAAGAAAAAAACACACACTCACACACACCAGGGTGCTGATATTTTTGGCAGCTTTTGCAAAAATCATATTTGATTTTCCCTTTTTAATTTCAGAGTCTCTTAAATGTAGTTTATTTTGACATTGGGTGAATTCCCAGAGATCAACACTGCTGTTGCTGTTCTGAACTATGCTAATTGCTTGCTCACAAACTAGTTTATATTCTCCACAACACAGTTTGCTCAAGAAATAAGGTAAAGTTACACATACTTAATGCCGCAGAGTGACCAATGCTTAAGACTTGATGTAACCATGAAAGAACAAATGACGTGAGGAATTTTCTGTGAAATCAAACCCAAAATCTCAATATTTTAATTAATGTTATAGATGTAGTACGTCAGGGGTCTTACAGCTTCTCCTAAGTCACATTTAAGCCCTTTTTAAGCACTTTCCAGGTGCATTTTTCATTTTTCAAGTTACATATTTACACACAGTGCTCAGCATAATTGAGCACACCCCATTTTGAAAATGAATATCTTTATCCATTTCTCAGTGAAAATAGGTCATATATTTGGGTGCATTTAATAAACAGATTTATTAAATTAATATAAGTATTTGAAAAATATTTTAGTCATTGTACATCCTTAGAAATAGAAAGATAATGCATTTAAATTCATGTGATATATTGGGAAAATTACAACAAAATTTTATACATTTTTTGTTTCTTATATATTGCTCTTTTGAAAATATTTATTTAATATTTTTCTCTAACATATAAATTTGGGCGTGCTAACTTTGGACCATTATCTTAAGTTAATTTGTTAGATTATTTAAGATTTAGCTTCAGTACTGACTAATTTATGTATATGCACAAATATAATATAGTAAAGCTTCCTATAGAAAATATTAATTTAAATGAGAGATTTGTGAGGGGCTTATTCATATATTTTGAGCACTGTACATAAGCATACTTCATCTTAATATATCAGATGCTATTTGTTATAGTATTCTATAGTACAGCATATAATTCATAGGAAAATATGTTTGCATGCTTGCGAGAAATACAACATTGAATTACTGTAATTTACTCTATTAAATGTCATTTATTTACATCTTAAATGTGTCATTTTTTATCTTAAGTGTACATTTATTTAAAATTCATTATGCATTGTTTACTTAAACAACAAAATTAAATTAATAATAAAATAAAATAAATAATAAAATTATAATATATATTTAAAATTATAATTATAATGACAAAATAAATGAAAAATTAAATTAAATTTCTTAATTAATAAGAAAAAAAAAGAAAATGAAAATAATAACTAAATTAATATAAAATAAAATAAATGAAAAATAAAATATTTTTTTTAATTAATTATAAAATAAAATAAATAATAAAGAAAAGAAAATGAAAATAAAAATAAATAAATAAATAAATAAATAAATAATAAATTAAATTAAATTAAATTAATGAAAAATTTAATTTAAAAATAAATTAATAATAAAATAAAATAAATAATAAAGAAAAAAATGAAAATAAAACAAATAATAAAGAAAATAAAAGAAAATTAAAATAAAATAAAAACAAAATTTAATGAATTAATATTAAAACAAAAGAAATAATAAATGAAAGAAATAAAACATAAAAATAAAGTAAAATGAATAAAAAATAAAATGAAGATAAAATAAAATAAATAATAAAATTATAATATATATTTAAAATGATAAGAAAATAAATGAAAAATAAAATCAAATTTTTACATTAATAATAAAAGAAAAGAAAAGAAAATGAAAATAACTAAATAAAATATAAATAAAATAAAATAAATGAAAAATAAAATTTACAAATAAATTAATAATAAAATAAAAGAAATAATAAATATAAGAAAAAAATGAAAATAAATAAATAATAAATAAAAGAAAATTTATGAAAAATAAAATTTTAAAATAAATTAATAATAAAATAAAAGAAATAATAAATAAAATAAAAGAAAATGAAAATAAACAAATAATAAATGAAATAAAATAAATTAAAATTAAAATAAAATAAAAACTAAATTAAATTAATATTAAAATAAAAAATAATAAAGAAAAGAAAAGAAATGAAATAATGAAAATAAAGTAAAATGAATGAAAAATAAAATAAAATTATTTAAAACAAAATTTAATTAATAATAAAATAAAAGAAATAATAAAAGAAAAAAGAAAATAAAAACAATAAAAAAAATAAAAAAAATAAATGAAAAATAAAATAAAATTTAATTCAATTAATAAAAAAATGAATAAATAACAAATAAATAAAAAAGAAAGAAAATGAAAATAAATAATAATAAATAAAAGAAAATAGATGAAAAATAAAATAAAACTAAACTAAATTAAAGAAATAATAAAAGAAAAGAAATAATAAAGAAAAGAAAAGAAAAGAAAATGGAAATATATAAATAAAATAAAATAAATGAAAAATAAAATAAAATAAAATACATGAAAATAAAAATAAATAATAAATGATGATTTAAAATAAATAAATAAATACATAGTAAAATAAAATAAGATTAAGATTAATAAGGTTAATTATTATTACCTATTTAATAAAAGCAAAACAATTAATTTTAAGCAGTTTTAAGCACTTTATCCAAACTCTAAGCACTTTTGAAACCTTGAAACCACTACTTTAAAATTCAAACATTGTCAAGGATTTCCAGCACATGCGTAAACCCTGGTATGATGAAATATACTGAAAAAAAGCAACCATTTGAACCTTTTTTAACATACCTTCTCAAATTTAGAATTAATTTCATGTTTAACTCTAAAACAGCACTGGGAAAGATCTGAGATTCAGAGATCAGAAGAGGATAATAATAATTAAGCTTCTAACTGGCAATTTGCAACAGTCCCGAATTTGCAGCGCTGCCCTGATCACCCACTAATGGCAATTATGATAATTCAGCTGTTAATTACATTTACATGCGCAGTGAAAATAGGCTCAAACGCACGCTTTCTCCGTCCAACACGCTGGGCCAATTAAAAACGGCTCTGTCTGACTTAATTGTGGCTTCAAGGAAATTCAGAAGTCGACCTTTGGAGGACAGGCGATAAAAACACAGACAGAAACAACCCGGCCGGATGAAAACAAGAACACAGCAGGGACTTTTATGGCATTATTTTGTGTCACACAGGGAGATATTCTGAGCACACAAAGAGTCTTCTGCTGATGGTTGAACTCAGCTTTTAGCTATAGCTAAAAAAAAAATGCATTTTGCATTGAAAATGTGTTTGAATACGTGCTGATATCACATTTTAATAATGACATCTCACTCTTTCCAAGTGTTAGGCATGTTACTTTAAAAAAGTAATTAGCTATAGTTACGTTTAGGGTTGGGCGATGTTGACCAATTTGGCATCGTAAGATGTCTAATGTGAACATCAGCGATGGACGCATCGTCGTCGTAGGCGGGGTGGGGGTGGTTGTTGTTAAATATCAATTAGAAATGACATTTTTGGGTGAATTATATCTTATAAATACAGTAGGTGACACTTTAAACGCCATTTGGAGGTGTCCATGTTGCTGTGAAGACTTGTTCGACAGCCTTTATGCTTCTCTCCTGACCAATTTGGCATTGTACAATGTCTAATGTGAACATCGGCGATGGACAATGGCACCGTCGTCGTAGGCGGGGTGGGGGTGGTTGTTGTTAAATATCAATTAATTCATAACGAATTAATTAATTGTAGCCTACCGTTTTCACTACCTGGCCCACATGGTCTTTGCTTTACCCATAACCAGGGCCAGACGGAATCTGCGGACGTTTTTTGCTATTTCTGTGGAGAATTTTGTAAAAATCTGCGGATTTCTGCGGAATTATTTTGGGAGTATCATAACTAAAACCTTAATATGTGAAATAAAAAATAATACATTTTCATCTTTTATTTAATGTTTAAAATGCAAATCCAATTAGATCCAATTTATTTGGTAAACAAAGCAAATCTCTCATATATCTACTAAAACTGAACAAACTGCATTGTACATAAATCAGATGAACAATTTATATTAGTCAATAATATTACTGTAATTAATTAAAAAACAAAATAAATATAGATTTACACACATTTACTCAAGTAAAAAAACAGAATTAGTGATGGGCTAAAAATCTGCGGAAATCTGCGCAAATTCTGCGTGCGCAGATTCCGTGTGTGCCTACCCATAACCAAACCATAAACAAGTAAAGTTACACACAAATGACCACCTGTCAATCACTTTTTTCTGCGGGACTCTGGCATAAATAGGCGGAGTGATCTGTGTCCTTATAAAGGCTTCTTCCCACAGCTGGTGGAGGAGACGAGAGTTCGTTTGGAGTTCACTGTAATTTGTGTTGTGATTGATGATAACTTCCTTATTTTATTATTATTAAGAGGAAATAATAACAATTAAAGATGCCAGGGCTCGACTGATTTGGTCGCATATGCGCCCGAAATTTTATGCGACCTAATGGATTGGTTAATATCAGCTGTCAATTAGGGTTGGGCGATGTTGACAAATTTGGCATCGTACGATGTCTGATGTGAACATCGGCGATGGACGATGGTATCGTCTTCGTAGGCGGGGTGGGGGTCTTTGTTGTTAAATATCAATAATTCATAACGAATTTAATAATTGTAGCGTATCGTTTTCACTACCTGACCCACATGGTCTTTGCTTTACCCATAACCAAACCATAAATAAATAAAGTTATACACAAATGACCACCTGTCAATCACTTTTTTTCCGCGGGACTCTGGCATGATCAGGCGGAGCGATCTGTCATAATGGCTTTTCCCCACAGCTGGTGGAGGAGACGAGACGAGAGTTCGTTTGGAGTGCACTGTAATTTATTGTGATTAATGATAACTTCCTTATTTTATTATTATTATTATGAGGACATAATAACAAGTAAAGATGCTAGAGCTCGAC
The DNA here is from genome assembly GCA_903798195.1 of Danio kyathit. NCBI lineage: Eukaryota > Metazoa > Chordata > Actinopteri > Cypriniformes > Danionidae > Danio > Danio kyathit. The sequence goes on along the minus strand of LR812520.1, from coordinate 2,454,220 downwards.
CGTTTTGGTCACACTTGCGCCTGATATTTTATGCGACCTAAAATATGTTTTTGAAAGCATTTGTGCTAGTGCATAGCATTTTTACCGTGCGACCTGTTTTCACTGCAAAATCCTCACCGCGTGCGCGGATTTAGGAGACATTTATGCAGAATGCATCTTTGCACCTAAAGACGCCAAACGCAGCGCTCAGGAACAGATTAAAACAGTTGTCATGTGAACTTGCTGATGGAAAAAAGACCGGAATGCTTGCCCCGCCTTTGTGCTCTTCCTATTGGCCCACTGCGCTAGAACTGAACGCGAATGGATTGGTTAATATCAGCTGTCAATCACTCAGTCAACACCTTCACATGACAGGAGCAACAGCCGCGGAAATGTGAAGCGCTGAAGATGAGAGAATGAAAATAACACTGACAGATTTAGTTTTAGAAACCACCTAATGTTACTAATAATGGCACATCTTATTAGTGATCATGTGCTGAATGTTAATCCACCATTTACACTTTTCCAAGAGTGGATAAAAGACTTCCAGTGGCTTCAAGTCCGCTCTGAAAATAACTAAAGCCATTCACTGTAGAGTCTGTGGGACGGGGTTTGCAGGTAACAGCGTTTGCCACTGAATCTACACATTTGAAGTGTGAGAGGTGCTGTATAATCCTTCACTTAATCCTCATGATGCTGTCAGCCGTGCAAGCGGCAGCTATAAGTAAATTATAACACAGCTCATGAAAAGACTGTTATTGCTATTAAGATGACGTGCAAATAATAAGTTATACATTAATATAAATGTGGGGCGGGGTGATGGATCACGATGCCGGCTCAGCATCGTGAAGTTTATCGGCCATCGGCGATGGATGATGGCATCGTCTATCGACCCAACCCTAATGCACAATATCAAATAATAAGAGTTTAGATTAAACTGAGCAATTCCACGCAAAAGTTTTCACCATAATAGCAAAACCTGAATCATACATTCAGCTTTAATTGCCATAAAATAATGACCTAATAATAACCTAAACCAGTGTTTCCTCTAGGATTTTTTCCAGCTGTGGCGGCAGGCTTTTTTTACACAGATCTGCCAACTATTTCAATGACGAATATTACACGCAGTATTACAAGTCGAGATAGCATTCATGTAATAGGAGCATGCGAATCTCTTTGCTTGCGCGCCGATTTCCTCTGTTCGTGCACAAAACTTCTTGCACGCACTCAAATTTACACGCTCAAGTGCAGATCTTTATGTGCGCTCTAAAATAACCGCTGCTGAAGTGCCATTTAGTGCGTTATTAAGTGCGACATTAACGCGTCCTGAAGTAAAGTGAAAGACTATAAACTCCAGCAAGATAAAGTCATTGTATGCAGAGCCATTGACCTTTATCAATAAAGTATACTTATGGAAACTGTGTTCATATTAACTGAAAGCTACGCGCTCGCTCTCTCTCTGTCGCGCTCCCGTCTCGCAGCTCGCGCCGGAGAGACAGACGGCTGCGGGGACGCGAACAACAGCGCGACACGCGCGTGGAAACATGAGCGAAGCTGGCTGGCTGACTGCAGTTGCCTCGGCAGCGGGGCTGTTGTTGCTCTAGCAGGGAGGGTTTTGGTTGTGATTGATCGTCAGGCCGCTCCAATTGGCCCGTCCTTAAAGGACGAAGGGTTGAACAAATAGCGCACAGCACTACAGTTACAGAAAAGTTTGCGCTGTTTAATTCACTTACCTTTTAATATGTTTTGGTGCGATTATAACCCACTATAAAAAAAACACGACTGAATGTTTTGAATGCGAAGTTGTAATGTAGCCGTGGCGGGATGAATTTTGGTGTGGCTGCCCGCCACGGAAGAATGAATGTAGCGGAAACCTTGTAAACTGTCTGCATAATTAGCAATTTCACTAATAAAAAATCAATTTTGTGTCTGTCTTTACCGTCTGGTCAACTCTGTTACATTAAAAAAAAGTTGTAAAGCACTGATGGAAAAGCATGTGACTTGTTCCAAGTAAGTAAGTAAGGTGTATGTATATGGCCATACACCCTAAGCGCTTCACAATCATGAGGGGGGTCTCTCCACACCACCACCAGTGTGCAGCTCCACTTAGATGATGCGACGGCAGCCACAGGACAACGGCGCCAGTGCTTCACCACACACCAGCTAGTGGTGGAGTGGAGAGACAGTGATAGAGCCAATTAAGGTTGAGCGCCCCCTGCTGGCCTCACTAACACCACTTCCAACAGCAACCTAGTTTTCCCATCCAGGTACTGACCAGCCTCAGCCCTGCTTAGCTTCCATGAGTAATCAGTATTGGGCTGCAGGGTGATATGGCTGTGGGAAGTGATGTCAATTCCTGTGGCGGTAATTTCTGCATTGATGCTTGTCTTTATTCCCTCTCATTGATTCGTAAACAATGTTTAGGATTCACCAATAGTAGATTAGTTCTGTCAACTGTCTTACTATGATGTTTAAGTCAATTCACTTTTTAAAACCAATAATGTGATGAAAATGCATCAAATGTGGAGTCTGCTTTGAGGCTAGCATCTTGAGCAAAGGCACAAAACGATGGAAAATGTCAATTCTGTTACTGTCAGCTCTGTTAGTGGTTTAAAAAATGTGAACATTAGGTTAAACAGCAGTTAGCTACAATAAAATGTTCACATTTAAGCATTAATTTGCATTTATTTACCTCAATAATGGAGTCAGTTTACTGTAATTGATACATTTGTAGTATATCATTCCAATTCATTCATTTTTCTTCGGCTTAATCTCTTATTTATCAGGGGTCGCCACAGCGGAATGAACCGCCAACTATTCTAGCATATGTTTTACACAGCGGATGCCCTTCCCAGCCGCAACCCAGTACTGGCAAACACCCATACACACTCTCACATTCACACCATACACATACACCACACCCAACTGACCAATAGTGCATGTGTTTGGACTGTGGGGGAAACCGGAGCACCCGGAGGAAACCCATGGGAACGCGGTGAGAACATGCAAACTCCACACAAAAATGCCGACTGGCCCAGCTGAGGCTCGAACCAGCGACCTTCTTGCTGTGAGGCCACAGTACTAACCACTGAGCCACCCACAGTTGAATTCAATATACACCAAATGTTATATTTTGGGAGTGTCTAAATTGACTAAAAGTCCCCATTCTTTAGGACAATAACCAAAAAGCCAATAGTTGCACATTACTCAAGTAGGGTCATCTCAGATATGACATGCTTTTGAGAAACAGCAATTGTGAATTTCCCCTGGTGTGAGCGGCAGTGGAGATGATTGGTCAGGTCTGCAGGGTTACAGCAGTAATAGAAGAGAACTGGATTGCAAAAACTCATCAGCCACTCGAGTCTACTCATCGAGTCCTTTACTTGCCTCAATCGGCCTGCGACAATCACATGATTGAGAATGATTTAAATAATCCACAGCCGTTTTAGCTTAGAGGACTCTCTCTAGGCTACTGTCCTCCATTGCACACTAAGGCCATGTCCACACATACATGGGTATTTTTATACAGTTTCCCTGCTCTCATTTAAAAAAAAAAAATCTCTGTCCACACAAAAACGCACTGTGATGCTTGTTGAGGGCATGCCGAACCAACACGGGGCGATAAAGACACTTTTATGCTGGGTTCACACCAAACCGGGTGTCAATGCAAATATGAGAGGCGGAATATATGGAACCAGATCAGTCTAAAAAAAATACATTTACGAAATAAAATTCATACATGCACAGCACAATTCACATTTACAAAATCCAATTGGTGAATTCAAAACACAAATCATAAATTCACATCTAGAAGTCATAAATATTTTCACCAAATGAACTGAATTTCTGTATTTATGAATCGTGTTTTGAATTGATTAATTAGATTTGTGTATTTATGAATTGTGTTTTGAACAAACTGGATTTGTGTATTTACGAAATGTGTTTTCAATTAACGAATTGGATTTGTGTATTTACAAATCATGTTGTGAATTAAGGAATTGGATGTGTATGTGCGAATCATGGTTTGAATTTACGAATTGGAATTGTTTATTTATGAATCGTGTTTTGAATTGATGAATTGGATTTGTGTATTTACAAATCGTGTTTTGAATTAACGAATTGGATTTGTGTATTTATGAATCGTGTTTTGAACTTACGAATTGGATTTGTGTATTTATGAATCGTGTTTTGAACTTACGAATTGGATTTGTGTATTTACGAATTGTGTTTTGATTTTACGAATTGGATTTGTGTATTTACGAATCGTATTTTGAACTTCCGAATTGGATGTGTATTTCCGAATTGTGTTTTGAACTTACGAATTGGATTTGTGTATTTACGAATCGTATTTTGAACTTCCGAATTGGATGTGTATTTCCGAATTGTGTTTTGAACTTACGAATTGGATTTGTGTATTTACGAATCGTGTTTTGAATTAACGAATTGGATTTTTGTATTTATGAATCGTGTTTTGAATTAACGAATTGGATTTGTGTATTTACGAATTGTGTTTTGAACTTACGAATTGGATTTGTGTATTTATGAATCGTGTTTTGAATTAACGAATTGGATTTGTGTATTTATGAATCATGCTTTGAAATAACGAATTGGATTTGTGTATTTACAAATTGTGTTTTGAACTTACGAATTGGATTTGTGTATTTACGAATCGTGTTTTGAATTAACGAATTGGATTTGTGTATTTACAAATTGTGTTTTGAACTTACGAATTGGATTTGTGTATTTATGAATCGTGTTTTGAATTAACGAATTAGTTTTGTGTATTTATGAATTGTGTTTTGAACTTACGAATTGGATTTGTGTATTTATGAATCGTGTTTTGAATTAACGAATTGGATTAGTGTATTTATGAATCGTGTTTTGAATTAACGAATTGGATTTGTGTATTTATGAATCGTGTTTTGAATTGACGAATTAGATTTGTGCATTTATGAATCGTGTTTTGAACTTACGAATTGGATTTGTGTATTTACGAATCGTGTTTTGAATTGACGAATTGGATTTGTGCTGTGGATGTATGAATTATATTTTGTAAGTGTATTATTTTTGAGACTGTCCAGTGGTCAAACAGTGTAGAATATGCAATACGCTTGCTGCAAACGTGTGAAATTTGCTTCCGTGATTGGTTTTGGACAATCAGAAAGGCAAAGGAAACAGTGCGCACGTTGACGTCATGAGGCGAAAATTCCTGTACACTTGTAGTGTCCAGTTCCCCCTGGCCGAAGTTTTCAGAAAGTTTCGGTTTCAGTCATCCAATACTCCATTTTCATGTGGACAAACAGCAAAACCACATAGAAAAAAGTGCGGTTTTCAAAATAGCCATGTTAGTGTGGACAGGCCCTTATATCACTACAACTGATTGTTGCCGAATGCATTGCCATCATTGACCCATAACAATCTATAGTACCTATAACTGTCATTGCGTTTGTGTCCTTTTAATACAGTTTCTATTCTAATTTGCAGGTCAAGTGCAATCCCAGTGTAGCCACCATTACGGCCAATTATTATTTTGCTCGCCATATCTCCGCACAGGTCACATGACTGAAAACTATCAATACTCTGAATTAAAACCAAGTCATCCATAACAGCCTGCGTCTACTGTATGAAGAGATAACAAAAAAATCAGACCACTTCACAAAAGGCAAACAGAGAGAGCGATCTTACCTTCGTCTGGATCCGGTGGCCCGAACTCCAGATTGTATCGAAGAATGTAAAAGTTATTCCACACATACAGCTGGTTATCCCTCGGGTTGTAATCCACAGCGGCGATGTACTGATACTTGTTCGGGAAAAGTATATTGACATACTCCCCTTGCCCCAGTTTGGTGTTGTACACATAGTCAATTTGGCTCTTACTAGCCTCGCTTTCATTTTCCTCGTAGGTTGAGCGCACCACATGCAGTACGCCACACACCATGAACGCATTGGAGGCGGAGCGCTTATCATAGACGGTTTCCCATGTGGCTTCAAAGCGTAGAGTATATGGATTGAGTTGGCTGAGAACGATACGTCCATTATTCTGCTCGGTAGCGTAGATCACCCATAGTCCTCGTTCATCGACTGCTAAATCGATGTCTGTTTTGCCGCCCCAACGATACGGGGAGGTGTCGTGGTAATTGGCGCTGGCCACTATAGCCTCCCCGCTCTTTATTCGAGTCCTCAAGTCAAACTTGACTATATTTCGAGTGCGCTCCTTGTTGAAAAAGATGGCGCCGTCGTAGGCTACAAAACCGGTTCCGTCAACACGATGTGGAAGCTTGTAGGTGGTCGTTTGTCGACCACTTCGTAGATCGTCCAGTGATGCGTACTCAATCAGAGTGTCAGTACGGTACGGAGTCCAAGGCATGAAGTAGATCTTATCCCCGGCCTGCAGGGGGTCTTTGCACCAAGCTCCAGACTGCTGTTCGGCTTCAAACTCAAGGGTCGGATCTCCTACTGCTTTCAGAGTCCCGGGGCAAATAAAAACTGGGTGGGGAAAAAGGTCAAGAGGCAAGAAGTAGAGTTAGACGATGAGCTAGCAATGTGCAATCCCATGCATTCAACACTAGACAATTCCGGGTTTCACACAACTTCATCAATCGATTAAGTTAACTTAATCATTTTTACAAATTTAAGTGGATCGAACGTAGAAGAATTAAGTTGTCTACTAAAAAAAAAAAACGTAAGAATTGTGTTGTTTCAACTCAATTTAAATAAGTAGCTTGAACAAACAGCAAACGTCATTTAACCCTAATGTACTGTTGGGGATGTTTTCCTCCTTTCTGGGGTGATTTTGAGTCTTAATTTGACCACAACCTTTTCTGTGTTTCCGCTAGCAGAATGATTTTTGCTGACAAATCATATTTTGAGAAAATGCTTTGGTTGTTTTTTAGAAAATCAGTGATACACTGGGCAAATTTACTACCCTTTTGTTATGTTAGGGATGAAAACATCCACTGAGTTAAACTGCTGTAAAAATGCATCAGATTATTATAATTTATTTATTTATTTTTTTGCATAAATCTGTTAATCAACTTCAGTCCTGATCAACTACTAAATTACTTAGAAAATTACAGTATTTTAACTCTTTAATTGCCAAGTTCATAAATGATGTCACTCATTTGGTGATATATATATATATATATATATATATAAAGTAATTGTGGACTGGATTTTTTTTACCATTTATCACAGTCTTGAACATGTGAGACAGCATTGCCTTTTATGCATTGTTTTTAATTAATATTAATTTATTTCTCCCTAATTTACTGCTGGTGGCTGTTTTTACCCTATTGACTTCCATTATACCACATTTGATGGTGCATAAACACACAGTCTTTGTTTTTGTTTACTCCATGTAGTTCTGAGATGCATATTTAGATTTTCTCAGACACATCATGGTAAGTGTGTAAAGGTCACTCTCACACACTCACAGACACACATACACACACTTTAATTTGCTGTTATACTCCATACAGAGGGCAACGCGGTGGCGCAGTGGGTAGCACGTTCGCCTCACAGGAAGAAGGTCGCTGGTTCGAACCTCGGGTGGGTTAGTTGGCGTTTCTGTGTGGAGTTTGCATGTTCTCACCATGTTGGCGTGGGTTTCCTCCGGGTGCTCCGTTTTTTTTTTCAGAGAAAATGAAAATCTAACAATGCATCAAAGCCGATGTTGGTACTAATCGTTCACATGTTCAAGACTGTGATACAAGGTAAAAAAATCAAGTCCACAATTACTTTTTAGACTGAAAATACGAGATTTTGTGTGTTTTTTCAACAAATGAGTGACATCATTTATGAATTTGGCAATTAAAGAGTTAAAATCCTGTAATTTTCTAAGCAATTTAGTAGTTTTGATCGGGACTGAGGTTGATTAACAGATTTATGCAAATAAAAATTGAAAAAAATATTTATCTGATGCATTTTTACAGCAGTTTAACTCAGTGGATGCTTTCATCCCTAACATAACAAAACGCTAGGGTAACACTTTACAACAGGGTTCATTAGTTAATGCATTTACTAACATGAACAACACTTGTACAGCATTTATTAATCATAACTCTACATTCACTAATGCATTATTAACATCCAAGTTCATGCTTGTTAACATTAGTTAATGCACCGTGAATTAACATGAACTAGCAATGAACAACTGTTTCATTAACTAACGTTAACTAACATGAACAAATGCTGTAGTAAATGTATTGTTCATTGTTTGTTCATGTTAGTAAATGCATTAACTAACATTAACTACTGAACCTTATTGTAAAGTGTGACCAACGGTAGTTAATTTGAACAGTGCACAAGGGTTAAGTACTGTAAAAAACGTTGAGTACCACACAATTCCTTCATGTTGTCCCAACACAAATTGATTAAGTTAACTTAATCGTTTTTACAAATTTAAGTAGACTGAACATAAAACAATAGAGTTGCCCTCCAAATAAACGTAAGAATTGTGTTGTTTCAACTCATTTTAAATAAGTATCTTGAACAAGTCACTTTTTTGTGTGTATGTATAAGTAAAACACGTATTTCAAAGCCTAATTTGGCACAATATCAATCTGGCAGTGTCAAAACTGGTGTAGCGTGCATAGTCGAAAGAAAAAACAAAGAGGTTAACACTGATTTGGGGTTGGCCTTTGCTCCCTGAGATTGTTCCCAAACAAGTTTACACACAAGACGGTGGGGAAAAAGAAGAGGACAGCAAACACAAACAGCAAAAAAGTCCTGTAAATGAAAAAATGGACAGGTAACATTCATTCTGGAGGAGCTACAATACAAGCCACGGTTCGTTTACGTCAACAGAAATGAGGGGCGGGATTTTGTCGGATTGGTCGCAATTAAAAAAAAAGCCATACCTTGGAGAGTAAACACACATACATGGATTATGTCTGAGGAGAGAACTGATGAGCGGCGGGAGGAAAAGACACGCAGGTCAAGGGAACAGGATGGCGATGCTGTTCAGGACAGATAGGATGAAAGCCAAAGGGAAGCGTCTTCGTTTATAGGAGAGCGAGGCCAAACGCACCCGTCTCTGGGCGGGTGTTAAACCGGGTAGAAATGCAAAGTCTGTGGTGAACAGCATATGTCACATGCAGATGGCTACAGATAGTTGGCCTCTCTCTCCCATCAATGTCATGTGCCCAGAGGTGCCATCGGAAGGAAAAAGCCAAATAAAATTAAGCCGCAGTTCGCTGTACATGAACCAACTATGTCAAGGAGTGTCTTAGATCTTACTTTAACCCGGGGGTCTCAAACTTTTGGCCTGCGGGGTGTTTACGCAATATAATGAGACTGACCCCAACACCTACTGGACATTTAATGTACTCCACTATACAGTTGGGAGTCAGAATTGTGTATATTTTTCCTCAATTTCTGTTTAACGGACAGATTTTGTCAGCACATTTCTAATCATACTAGTTTTTATAACTCATTTCTAATAACTGATTTCTTTTATGTTTGCCATGATGTCCTTAAAGACACTAGTATTCAGCTTAAAGTGACATTTAAAGGCTTAACTAGGTTCATTAGGGTAAAGTTAGGGTAATTAGGCAAGTCATCGTATAACAGTGGTTTGTTCTGGAGACAATCCAAAACTAATATTGCTTAAGGGGACTAATAATATTGACCTTAAAAATAGGTTTAAAAAAATTAAGAACTGCTTTTATTCTAGCCGAAAGTAAACAAATAAGACTTTCTCCAGAAGAAAAAATATTATAGGAAATACTGTGAGAAATTCCTGAATCTGTTCAAAATCATTTGGGAAATATTTGAAAAGGAAAATAAAATTCACAGGAGGGCGAATAATTTTGACTTCAACTGTATGTGCGGTTTAGTTTTACTTTCGGTTTCTCTCAGAGTATGTAGTCGAGAGCAGTTTGTTTGTGTTTCTGATTAAAATTTTTAAACCTTCAGAAACACATATCTGTAAGTGCTCTATTTTTAATAAACAGTGACTGTATGAACAATGGTAATTAGATTGTTATATCTTTACTTTGTAGTACAAACACTTGGCTAACACTCTGGGCTCTATTTTAATGGCACAATGGCAATTTTAATGGCATGGCACACAAGCATTAAGGGCTTGTCTGAATCCACTTTTGCTATTTTAAGGACGGATAAATACGCTCTGCGCCCCGGCACATGGTCTAACAGGGCTGTGTTTATTCTCTTAATGAGTTCTGGGTGTTTTTTGAGCATAACGTGCATTAAACCAATCAGAGCCTCATCTCACATTCCCTTTAAGAGTCAGTTGCATCGCACAATGGAGCATTTGCTATTTACATGGCGGACTTTGTACATGTAAAAACTGAACGCTTCACTAGTGAGAAAACAGTTAAACAGAGCATCTGCAGCGCGAGGATAAAGAACGAGCCTCCTCCATTCAGCCTCTTTACTTTCTCTTTATTTTACTTAGTAAAGTAACGGTGGAAACTCACTCCACTGATGATGCATGACTGATGCAGACGTCTCCAAAACCCCACAGGTGGACAAATCTAACCTTGTGTTTATTAAAACAAATATAAATATGCATATATTAAATAATAGTGCTAATAATAATAACATTATACAGATGCGGATTGTCAACAATAAACTGAACAAAGCCACCCGAGGTGAAGGCATGGAGGCAATGTTTTTATATACATTTATGTAAAAAACTAATCATTTCTGGATCATTTTAATCCTTTAATTGTTTTCATTTGCAAAGATATTTGTGTGTTGCTGTTCATCCTGTGTGTATTAAGTAATGTGTAGGCGTTTGGACCTGTATAGGCTCATAACTAACGCACTCTGCGCTGGACTTTAGAGCAGCTTTTAGTTGGTCAATGGCTCGGTCTATTTCAGTTCCTCAAAATAGCAACACGCCAACAATGTGCCCTAACACACCTCCTTTATAGACCAGCACACAAACGAGGCCACAAAGTGGTGCGATTTACAAAATCATGAGAATTAGGGTTGCGCTGGTGTGACAATAGCAACAAATCGTGCCAAACATGTCTTGCGGCTTATTGCGCTGGCTGCATGATAGAGCCCTCTATGTTGACAAATAAGATAATTTTGTACATATTAAACACAAATTGTGTCAAGCTCATGGACTCAAAGAACAACCAATGTATCCAAAATATGTACAGCCTTTATAAAAATTAGGGGTGTCAAAATTAATCGTTTCTTCGGTGCACTAGACAATTTGTTATCAGTTCAGTAATAATCATAACCGGTTATTACACACTGATGTTATTTATCCCCTATGCGCGATGTCGCGGTAGAATACTATGGCGAGACGAGGGTGAGTAAATAAATACTACTACTACTTAAAAAGCAGATAATTGTGCACATGTGTGAATGTGCTGGACAGTCTTTCACTGACACTGAGGAATGGTAAAGCACGAGCCGCTATTTCACTACCAGGGAGAAATGCTGTAAAACTCTAATTCTGCCTCTCTCTCTCTCTCTCCCACACACACACACACTTTGGGCATTTGACCCGTTAGCATGTTCGTGAGGTAAAGTTTCCTCTCCTCTCGCTGTTAAAGCGATACTTGTGGATCGAGACACAAGCGTGCATGTGGTGCGAGTTTATTGTATTGTATTTATTCTATTACGGATTACCTGATAACCGCGTATTATGCGCATATAGACTGACCCACGGCTGTTTTCCCCGCGTCACTCATGGGTGAACAGCGTTTTCGTTTCTAAAGCCAAGCGCAGCCCTTTCTGTTGAGCGGGTAAAGACAATGACCAATCATAGGGGTGTAAGAACCAGCGCTCAAAAAGCAAGCGGGATAATATTTACATGAGTTTGTTTGTTATGAATGCTCGTGCTGTCTTTTGTGCATGTGTTGGAGTTTTGTCTAAAACATACACAAAGAGTGTTTTTTTTTTTTTTGAGCAGGTAAAATTAAAGGTACAGTTCATATATCTGACTGCTTGTATTAAAGGACAAAATTGTATTACAAGTAATATATAAATATAAACATATTTATGTATTTTAATACAAATTTTTTCTTGTGTTGTAAAGAAAAAAAATCTAATTATGTGTGGAAAGCATCGTCAATGCACTGTGATGCACCGAGATATCGAATTGAACCAAATCGATGGCATGATAATCGTAACCGAACCGAACCGTGAGACCAGTGTAGGTTCACACCCCTAATAAAAAACATTAGAAATTTTATTTCTAATGTTGGTTGTTCATTTTAGAACAAAATTTAGAAAATTACTAGATTAAAAAAATAGTTTAGGGTTATTTTTCTGACCCGTAAGTCAACAGGAGGGTTAAAGAGAAGTTGTTCAGCTACCAAATGCCAAAGAAATGCCTGTTTCCAAACAGGTTTCTCAAAACCGGCTTTCCCTGTCTTAATAACAAAACACACCTTAAACGATTGGCACCAAGATGTACCGATAACCTAAAATCATTTACACTTTCCAGCGAAATGACTCACTGAAAAAAAATGATTCATTGGGTTGACTAAATTTTTTTTTAAGGTAAGTGGTTGCAAACAATTGATATGGGTTGAATTTAAACAAATGCAGATGAACATTACTAAATTTAAAGAGCCCCTATTATGGGTTTTTGAAAATCACCTTCCATGTAGTGTGTAACACAGCTCTTAGTGAAGTGAAATATCCAGCTAAAGCTTAAATCTGAAAGTGGACAGTGTTTAAAACTATTGATTCATCTATAAAAGAGTCGACTCAAATTGGTTTAAACGAATCGTCTTAATAACGAGTCATCAGCCGTTTCGTCGTGACGTCGTCACGAAACATAATGGTTGCGCGCGCAGACCTGGCAAAATTCAAACCTGCGGTCCCGCCCACTAACACTGCAGCAGGACGCTCATGAAGACGCTGTGCTTACCTGGATATTAGTGGAAGTGTGAGGGGAAAGAAGTTGTTCAGAAATCTGTACACTTACAATGGGCGATCTATCACTACACAGCTCATGCATTAAGTTTCTTCCTCCATCTTGTAATGGACAGACAATACACCAGGGGTGCGGGCAAAATAAGGACAAAATATTAGGTACACCGGTAGGCTGCTGCACGCTGGGCTTCAGGCTTGTGAAGGGAGCAGAGATAGCTTGTCAGAGGACAGAGGATGCTACAACCTCTCGGCTGGTAATGTGATCGTTTGGAATAGCAGAGTACAGGTAAGCCATGAGAAAATTTAGCAGTTCACGGACGAGGTGCCAGAGCAATGATTGCAAATAGAAATGATCTACATGTTTTGTTACTAGTTACCGCATGTACTGTATTCGGTTAACTCTTTTTATTCTCATATCGTGTCTAATGCCACGTTGAAATTGCGACGAGTGCTGCTTTGTTTACGCATTTAAATGTGTTTGTGAGCTCGTTTCACTAACGTTTGTCGTTGCTATGGCCACTGTTAGCTGATCCTGCACACGTGCAGTGGTCAAGGTTCAGAATAGTTCAGTTTTTGCTGCTGTGTGGATTAATACTCAATGTGTGTCATACTTGAGAGCAATGCTGGTGTTTAACTGCACTGCTTTCGGCGCTGAGGTGTCTGAGTAACACTGTTGAGAACCGGGTACTGTTTACTGTGGTGTTAGTAAGTTTACTTTAAAGCGTGTTTCGGGCGTCCGCTGCGATCCAATGTTGGCGACCTGGGGGCTTGATAAACCACGCTGGGCATTTTATCTCGCGCTGAACGCTGTCGACCAATCGCAACAGACTGTCATCGGTCCAATCAGCGCAGATTAGCTTCGCGCTAAGCAGGGGTTTGAGAACAAATGAATCGCTGAACGATTCATATGGGAGTCGCTGGGATAATTAGGTAAAAATAAATGCATATTATAAGACCATGAAAGTGTTTTTTGACCTTGCATATAGATCAGTATGTTGTTGGGAGACCCATAAAACCGAAATATGATTCTTTTCAATGTGTAATAGGGGCTCTTTAATGTGTTCATTTAAATTCAGCCTGTATAAATACAATTTAGCAAAAATTTGTATATAATATGAGGCAGCTTAATTATAGTTGGCTCCGCACATTAAACTGGGATCAGGAAAAGTCTTTTACCACTGAAACACTTACATACATCACCTTAGAAAAATGGACAGATATATAAATCTATGTACGATATAAGCTGTAGCAAACCCAATATGTTCCCAACTTATTTTCTTGTCCGTCTTGAAATCATGTAAACGATGGGGTGGGGAGGGGGAGCAGAGTGTGAAGGGTTCGAAACCATACAACACAAAACAAGGAGCTGAGGACTGAGAGCCAGAGCAGTCATTTACCTTTTTGCTCCACTTCTATTTTGAGCGGTGAAGAAAAAAAAAAAGAGAATGGAAAAGAGCGTCAAGGGAAAGAAACGATTAGAATAGACACTCCAGCCCAAAATAAAAAGGTACATTTGCAAAACACAGGGCAACACGTTTATGTCAAAAGAAGAGACCCTCCCATGGGAATTAGCACAACTCTTCGGAGCAAAACACTTAGGTACAACAGCTGCGTTACTGAAAATAAGAGGAATTAATTATTAGTTGACACCTAAAGACAAAGAGAGAACTTAGAGATTAGAGGACAACAAGCTATGAGATATTAAAACTTTAAGGGTGCAAGAACACAATATTTGGCAACACTTCCATTTACAGTGGGTGACAGTTCAAAATGACCACTACCACCATGTGTGTCGCCGAAGCAGGACTAACGGCCGATTCACACGGGGCTTCAGCGTCAACGTTTGACGGAGGGCATGTCTCAAGTTGGGGCTGACGTGATCATCATAGAAGTGTCAGTCAATGAAATTAGTCCGCAATTGGCTACTGAAGCTGGGGTATTTGCATAAAGTGATCTGATTGGCTGACGCTTCCGTCGGCTTTTTTTTTATTTTTATTATTATTATTTTTTAGGGGTTTTCACCTTTATTTGATAGGACAGTAGAGAGTATTGACAGAAAAAAAATGGGGAGCAGAGAGAGGGGAAGGATCGGCATAGGACCGCGAGGCGGAATCGAATTCGGGTCCCCGTGAACACCGGAGTGCATGTGTCGACGCACCAACCACCACACCACTGGCGCCGACCCGTCGGCTTTTGAACAGTTGAGAAATTCCCAACTTCTGCAGCGAGCAACACAGATGAAGCGGCGCTGATAGATCCACAATTCAGTTTGGCAACGCTTGATGTCAGCCATTCAAAGTGATTAGGAAGCGTTAACGCTGATGGCCTGTGTGAATGGGGCATACGGGATTAAGAAAACGTGTTTAGGTGTAACAGCAGTTTGCGACAATGCCGCCAGGGGGCACCAAGGGACGAGATGTGAACGGACAGAAATATACATCAGCTGTAAATACCCTGCTGCTTGTAAATAATGATGAAATAACGAAACAAAGCATTATAATTCCTTTACAAATCATTAAAAACTTGGGTCACACTTTATTTTGATAGTCCGTTTGTTGAATGTAAGTTACATTGCAACTAATTCTCATTAGATTATAAGTCGACTGTTAGGTTGGGGTTAGGGTTAGTGTAAGTTGACATGTACTTGCAAAGTTTCTTATAGTCAGTTAAATGTCTGTTGAAGGAGCATATCAGCAGATATTAAGCAGACAGTCTACTAATACTCAAATGGACCATCAAAATAAAGTGTTACCAAAACTTGTTAAGCTTTATCATCATTGTAAACTTAATAAAAATAAAAATAAATAAATAAAAGAGTACTAAAATGAAAGTACAAACATAAACAAATAAATAAAGCTGCTTTAGGCTAAATATAGAGAGATGTACAGTGCTTGTTATTTTACAATGATAGATAGTAAATAAGCTTTACGTTTACATTTACAGTTTTCATTTACATTCTCTTTGTTGATTATACTATACCATTTCATTTTATGTCTTAATTATTGTACATAAATAATAAATGAATACTTAAATAGGCCTAAAGAATTATTTATTTAAAGACATTACCAGCGAAATACAGAGAAACGGTCCGGAGCAGTGTTTAAAGCAGTGTTTCTCAACCCCGTTCCTGCAGGACCACCAGCTCTGCACATTTCCCTTGTCTCCTTAACATAACAAACACAATTGATTCTTATCATCAGCTCATTAGCAGAGACTGAAAGACCAGTAATGGGTGTGACAGACAAAGGAGACATCCAAAATATGCAGTGCTGGTGGTCCGTGGTTGAGAAAGATTGTTCTAAAGGGAAGTTGAATGCTACTTCATCAAAAGCATAAAAAAGTTGACCTAATCTCACTATTAACTAACGATTTATTACCTGCATATTATTAACATATTAGTCCTTATAATGTCATGTACATTACAGTATCGCTTGCATTACAATTGTGGTAATTGTAAAACAGGATTTGCGTCACACTCACCCAAGCAAATGAGTGACGCGCAACTCCGAGGCAGCCTGGGTTGCCAGGTGTGTGCAAAGCACTTGATTTACAGTTCAAATCTAATCCTGCCTCCAATCTTCAACTCTAAATTCACCCTCACACTACATCATAACATCACAACTGATGAGACAACTTTTCACCTCAATGAGAAATCTCATCACGATTTAGTCTTGTAGCCCGAGATCTCGTCACACCCCTAATAAGTATCAATTCTCACTATTTACTATTGTTTTAATACCTGCCTGTTATTAATATATTAGTACTTATAAAGCACAATCTTAACTACTAACTTACTAACTATTAATAAGCAGCAAATTAAGAGTTTATTGAGCTAAAAGTCATAGTTAACGGTTCATTAATAGTAAAAATTGTAGCATAAAATAAAGTGTGACCCAATATTTTGTAATTTCCAATAATTTAAAGTATGTAGAGCACATAATGATCATATTCTCTTTGTTCAAATGTGATCACAGTTGGAAATGCATTCATTTTGACAAGTGTAACATGATGCATACATCAATATACATTTCAGATTTTCTTCCAGGAATGCTGAAAAAGAGAAACTGTTATTTCCAACAACAAACTCAGTGACTGGATCGTGAATATCAGCAAACACTGTAACCTGTTTAATGAAAGGAGGATTACTGATTCAACCTGGCCTTATTGTATAAACACAGGCATTCATACGTAACATTATACGTAACATATATATATATATATAAATTATAGGTGGGCATAGATTAAGTTTTTTAATCTAGATTAATCTCACTATAATCTTGGAATTAATCTAGGTTAATCTAGATTAAAATAGCTCATTTGAATTCTGCCGAAGGCATTCAGAATATGTTTGCTGCCCAAATAATGACTAAAGTAAGTCTTCGAGAACGGGTTTCTCAAGCCAGGTGGCGCATTAGACCAGGGGCTCATTTCCTGTTTCCAAAATGTTTCACAAACTGCTTGAGGAACTGTTCTACTATGATAATTGGTGATGAAAATAAAAGATGTTCAATAAGATGTACTTGTGTTTACTAACTGTTTATTCAGTTAAACATGAATGTTGAGCTGTAGGCCTACATAAGCTCCAAACAGCCATTTTTGATGACCTTAATCCGACTAAAGTCAGAACTGAAGTAAACAGAAATGGAATAAAGACATGTGGAGTATGCAGATATTAGTGGCGTTATTGAAGTAAACACGGCAATCAAACTATTACTGTCATGTAGGACTTTTCGCCATATTTTCCGACAAGATCCACACACACACACACACACACAGCACACAGGAGAGTTCACACTGCATGACTTTAAAATAGGAAGAATTACAGTCAACTTTGTCCAAACTACGTCTCACAACCAAACAAATGCGAAAAGTGACATGGAAACAACGCGAGGTCACGTAATATATCTTTCGTTATTAACTACATAATGGAGAAAGAAGGCTTTAGCTTTAGAAACTTGTGTTGCTCACCTGGCTTTTGAACAGAATTAACAATCTCTTGCAAGGGAGGAAATAAAAATGTATCGCGCGATAAGAGTCTCGCGTTCAAGCCGATAACGGCCCACCACTAAAATATATATATATTGCGATCGTGATTTTCGAAAGTATTACAGCACTTTGTAAATGTTTTTTACTACCATTTGTTGAGTTTCCCCATACAGTTTGATGGAGCACTTGGACCCGGAAGCCACTTCGCGTGACGTCACACTTAACAAGCAGATCTCTGTCATATCGCACAGCCCTAATTCATCGCTAAAATTCCAGCATGTTTACTCCAGTTTTCAGACTCTTATATGCTGATTAGATGTATTTTATCAATATTAAAGCAGTGCTCTATAATATTATAATAAAAGAATCTTATTTTATAGGTTACTTTGAATAAAACGTTCAAAAGAGTAGGTTTTATTTGAAATGCAAATCTTCGTTTTCAACATTAAAAGTCTTTACTGTCACTTTTGTTCCATTTTTAATGCACCCCTGCTGAATAAAAAGCATGTGTGTCCAAAAGTGGGAAAAGCCTTCATTTAATCTTAAACCTACAAAGTAAAAAAGTATTGAAAAACACACAGAGAACGAACTATTTCCCAGCGACTTCCAGAATACATATGCATATATTTAACTTCAGATCCTGGTGAATGCAGTTCTCCAACAAGACTCTGAAAAGGAGAAGTTTTTCATTAAAAGAGACACAAAGCTTCTGTGGAAGAGACGACAACACAACGGTTTCATCCACCCAAACAAGCTGCAAAACTGGACAAAAATAAATCCTCAAAGATGAGCTGAAGATAGCAAACACAACATAAAAATCGCTTCACTAATGGAGAAACAATGGCAAAAGCTAAAGCCCAAGCAAACAGTGGCTCCGTTCCAAATCCTAATGAGCCGTCTACTTTATATAGACAACATTTGAAAGCCTTCCACTCAAAACATGCCACATTGTGGACTAAATAATGCTGTGTTTTACTTTTCTCCAATAGGAAAGTGTTGTTCTGAAACTTTCAGACAATCATTGTTAGATCATTTGTTTCTGTTACCCCGCGTCGGTCTACGTAGGTAGCAGTAAATGAGACGGCTCACTGTGTTCTGGAACAGAGCTCCGGTGTTAGGATTAGACAGAGTTTACAATGCAGATTTACATAAACGCTTCATTATGGGTGCACAGGGGGGCTATTACTTATTCACAAAACACCGTTTAGGATTTCCTTATTTAATGGTTGTATTACGCAGTGCATTACATGATGTTATTAGATAGTTTACAGTCAAATAATGTAGTAGTTGAGGATGTTTGTAAGATTGCTTACTGTATGGCACACACTCATACTGGACCTCGAGATACTTGTAGGTCCCAGGACACGGATCTGGAAAGACGTCTGAGCCCGTGTTGACCACACACTGTGTGCGGTTGTTACACCTGAAAGATCAAAGCACAATTAGGTTAATTAATGGTTAATTCACTAATTGGCCGTGCAGAAATCAGTGCTTCAACTGAATGAATGGCAAAAGAATGATAAAGTACACTGTAAAAAGTGATTAGTTACTTAGCGAGCGATCGACATGACCCACGGCGCTTGCCTCACGTGTAGTCATGCATTTATACTTCTTAAACAGACGTGCTCAACAGAAATGACTGTGATTGGCCGTGAAGGTCATCAGTTCACCGAACTCCCCGCTGTTTACAGAGTATACTGATATATGAGCGATGCGCTGATGAATCACGGCTTTAAAGCGCTCCAGTGTCCCTGCATCTGTGGTTACACTCAGTAAACAGTGGTGAATAATAGTGAACTGATGACCTTCACGGCCAATCACAGTCATTTCTGTTGAGCACGTCAAAACAGTGGCCAATCAGCGCTGTTTAAGAACACGCTCAACAGCGCTCAAATGTTAGCAGGAAATGGACGCTTTAAACATTTCACCACCGATTAGTATCGAATTCCAGTATCGTCACAACCCTACTGAGAATGTGAAAGAATTGTTGACAAGAAAAAAGAAGTGCGCTGCACTGTTGTTGATATTGTTATCATTGTAATATTTAATAATATTGTGACGTTTACGATTTGTCAAGTCATACAGCTCCGGATAACTTGAAAAACAGCGACCGCTACACTTTCCTCCATCTTTAAAAGTCATCATGGCAATACAAACACTGCTGTCACCTTAACAGAAACCCCGCCTCTGCTTTCATTTGATTGGATGATGAAGGAATACATTACTGACGTAGTGCGTACTTTCTTTTGCAAATAAGCAGAGCGCAAAATGCTCGCGACCATTAGAAAACAAAAGCAAAAACCGCGTTCGTAGTGCTCAAGTCTTCATCATTTGGTGCCGTGTAGTGTTGGGCGATATACGAAATTTTCAGATCCCCATATCGTTCCCCTGTGAGATCGCTGATACACGATACTGTCACATGGGGGCGCAATAGTGTCATGTTTACTTATTTGTTCATTTATTTAACCATTTTTAAACGTATTTACCTTTTGGCTTTTTTTTTTTTACTTATTTAATAATCTAATTCATTTGCATTACGTTTTATCTTGGAAAATAATTCAAACCAATGCAAAGTACTGTGCTCTAACAGCTAAATAGGCGAAATTATTTCAGACAAGACTCCGATGCAACAGTTCGCCGCGGGACAAGATTTGATGGTGACTTCTTGTCCATGCCGTTATCGCGGGATTGCCGCAAAATAGATATTAGGGTTGGGCCAATAGACGATGTCATCGTCCATCGCCGATGGCTGATAAACTTGACGATGCTGAGCCGGCATCGTGATCCATCGCCCCGCCCCATATGTATACTGATATATAACTTATTATTTGCATGTCATCTTAATAGCAATAACGTTCTTTTTATGAGCTGTGTTAAATTATACTTATAGCTGCTGTTTGCACGGCTGACAGCATCGTGAGGATTAAATACATCGTGAGGATTATACAGCACCTCTCGCGCTTAAAATGTGTAGATTCATTGGCAAACGCTGTTACCTGCAAACCCCGTCCCACAGACTTCACAGTGAATGGCTTTAGTTATTTTCATAGCGGACTTGAAGCCACTGGAAGTCTTTTATCCACTCTTGGAAAAGTGTAAATGGTGGATTAACATTCAGCACATGATCACTAATAAGATGTGCCATTATTAGTAACTTTAGGTGGTTTCTAAAACTAAATCTGTCAGTGTTATTTTCATTCTCTCATCTTCAGCGCGTCACATTTCCGCGGCTGTTGCTCCTGTCATGTGAAGGCAGAAGGCGTTGACTGAGTGATTGACAGCTGATATTAACCAATCCATTCGCGTTCAGTTCTAGCGCAGTGGGCCAATAGGAAGAGCACAAAGGCGGGGCAAGCATTGTAGGCTTTTGTACTTCAGCAAGTTCACATGACAACTGTTTTAATCTGTTCCTGAGCGCTGCGTTTGGTGTCTTTAGGTGCAAAGATGCATCCTGCATAAATGTCTCCTAAATCACGGTGAGGATTTTGCAGTGAAAACAGGTCGCACGGTAAAAATGTATGCACTAGCACAAATGCTTTCAAATACATATTTTCGGTCGCATAAAATATCAGGCGCAAGTGTGACCAAAACGGTCGAGCTCTAGCATCTTTACTTGTTATTATGTCCTCATAATAATAATAAAATAAGGAAGTTATCATTAATCACAATACAAAGTACAGTGAACTCCAAACCAACTCTCGTCTCATCTCCGCCACCAGCTGTGGGGAAAAGCCATTATATAAGGACACAGATCACTCCGCCTGATCATGCCAGAGTCCCGCGGAAAAAAAAGTGATTGACAGGTGGTAATTTGTGTATAACTTTATTTATTTATGGTTTGGTTATGGGTAAAGCAAAGACCATGTGGGTCAGGTAGTGAAAACGATACGCTACAATTATTAAATTCGTTATGAATTAATTGATATTTAACAACAAAGACCCCCACCCCGCCTACGACGACGATACCATTGTCCATCGCCGATGTTCACATTCGACATCGTACGATGCCAAATTTGTCAACATCGCCCAACCCTAATGGATATAATATCAATAAATGAAAGCAAATGAAATGGCATTTATCTACGCACAGAAGAAACAATAATGCATTAAGGTCCTTTCAGGCGGGAGGACTCGCCGACCGCGGGTGACTTTCAGTGCGGTGAAGGCGTTTTCATCATGTTTTTGTTCAGTTCAGTGTGACGCGGCGTCAGGTCTGATCATCATCACAAAAGTAGTCATCAAACTGTCACATTTGTATTTGGTCAAATCTAACATAATGTAGACATTTATTTTGATTGTATAGGCCTACTTTTGAAACTTTTTACTGAGCTCAGTAAAATGTTCTTTGATAAGTTATTAATTATCTATTCAATAATTCATTAAAGCCAAAACAAATGGTAAAATGCAGGTTGTAATTTAATTTAATATTTCACGAGTTCGCACTTACAGAAGTTTAAGAATTAAAGCATATTTGGCGTGCTGTCCAGGGAGAGGGCTCTGAGCTCGGGGAAGACATCCCCAACTCGTGTTATTCCCCGTATCGGGGAACAGAGAGGAGTTGGGGTTCGAGCGAAGTGTCTAGCCCGGCCCCAGAACGCTCCCCCCGGGTAGATAATGTTTAAGAAGTGAGGTGTTGGGGTGGTGGAGGGATGCTAAAGTCGTGAGATAATGCAGGTAGGACAATTTTGGTATTTATAGGGGTTTGGTCAAATACTAATTGGATAATAGAATGATTGACAATGACGTAATGAAATTCTGAAACGTCTGCGCGTGCTCCTCCCGAAATTTGTTTATAAAACATCACATATGGGCTAGTTTAAATAAACAAATAATTTAAACATTTATAGCCTATAAATAAATATAGGCCTAACATTTTTAAATTAAATAAATAGGCTATTTTCTAAACAAATGCGCATGTCCGTGTTTATCATTCCATCAAATTGAACACAAATAAGGCACATATATTACGTGTATTTAAATAAGCAGTCAATACATGCACTGAAAAAATAGGCTATAGGCCAACGAAAAACCTTAATAGGCTTTTAATAACGGATATAAATGAAAGATAAATAACTTTTTTGTGAAAGCAGGAGAGAATCTTGCAGGAGTGCTGTCTCAAATGACCAATGATTGTGTATTACCGCAACACCTTTTATTGCAGAACATTTGAGCTGGTTTCAGCTCTTCTTTCATTTTCTTTTTCGTTTTTACAAATAGTTTTATTTAACTTATTTGTTAATTAAATCCCATTTTGTTATTTAGCTTATTATTTTTATGCAACGTTGCAAATTATTTGCTGTGAGATGTGGCTGTGTGCCCTCACGTGCAGCGTGCGCGTCAGCTGCTGCTGCTGAGAGAGAGAGAGAGAGAGAGAGAGAGAGAGAGAGAGAGAGAGAGAGAGAGTTGGTCAAGTGATGTTGATGCAAACACCTGAAGCTGTCAAATTATTTGTGGTCCATTTATTATTAATGATGAAGATTAAAAATAATAATACTATTCCTTTTATTCAATAATGTAAGTAAAACATGTAATGGGTCTACATTGATGCGAAACGAGCTAAATATCGTCTTTAAAATCGTCATAAGTCTCAGCTCTCGGCGATATCTTTGCCTATCGTCGATACACAATACTATCATCTATCGGCCGTGTCCACTGAAATACAACACTCTGAATAATATTCTTAAAAAGCAGCCTGAGAATAATACAGAAATATTCACCGTATTTATTTTGAAGTGCCCACAATATCAACCTTTATTTAGATTTCTGTAAAGTTCACTTTGACCTGCTGTCTCCAAATGCTGAAATGAGCTGTAAACTAGCTTGGCTTTGGTCTGATTATGTTCGACACACCAGTTTGTTCTTGGATTTCTTGGCTGCAGGGCTTTTGGGATCTTACATGACCTTTCCCCAGCCCACTGGAGCTGTTTTATGTGTGTGAAGCTTGTGAGTATTCGCTTCTACATAAAGACATCTCGTATCGTTTTTGTTAATTGCACCTTCCTTGCATCATGTTCTACAACACTGAATAGGCTTTATTAATGCTTACACATACTAGACGTTAACCACCAGACAGCTCCGCTCTGGGCTAACCAGGGCAAAAATATTAATTATGCAAAAAAGAAATTTCATTAATTCTTACTCAAGGCCAATGCAGAGGGGTTTTTTTTTTTTGATATGGCATATAAAAAACTCTAAAGGAGTTTCAAAACAACCTTTCAATATGAATACTTGAGAGTTTTCCATCTCTGCTGTGCCATTCAAAGGTCCAGGTCAGACCGAATCAACTAATCAAATGAGAGATCCATGTGAATGCAGTATGAAACAGCTGACCTGAGGAAAAGCTGTTGGAAATTTGCAACAAAACTGTCATTTTTGGGTAAAATGAACACTAGGGGGCAGTATGAGGACAACAATTTTTGTTAATTTACTGTCGTACCATGGCTAAAGCAGGCGCAATGATAAAAATTTGCAACAAAGGCTCAATGAAAACTGCAAAAACGTCCTCATAAATATATTTAACTGGCGTTTCTGGGTAAAATGAACACTAGGGGGCAGTTTGAGGACAACATATTTTGTTAATTTACTGCCGTACCATGGCTGAAGCAGGCGTAATGATAGAAATTCGCAACAAAGGATCAATTAAAACAGCAAGAATGTACTTATAAATACGTTTGACTGTCGTTTCTGGATAAAATGAACACTAGGGGGCAGTATGAGGACAACACATTTTGTTAATTTACTGCCGTACCATTGCTGAAGCAGGTGCAATGATAGAAATTTGCAACAAAGGCTCAATGAAAACTGCAAAAACGTCCTTATAAATATATTTAACTGGCGTTTCTGGGTAGAATGAACACTAGGGGGCAGTATGAGGACAACATATTTTGTTAATTTACTGCCGTACCATTGCTGAAGCAGGTGCAATGATAGAAATTCGCAACAAAGGCTCAATTAAAACAGCAAAAATGTACTTATAAATACGTTTGACTGTTGTTTCTGGGTGAAATGAACACTAGGGGGCAGTATGAGAACAACTTTTGTTTATTTAGTGTCGTACCAAGGCTGAAGCAGGAGCAATGACAGAAATTCGCAACAAAGGCTCAATTAAAACTGCAAAAACGTTCTTATAAATGTGTTTAACTGGCGTTTCTGGGTAAAATGAACACTAGGGGGCAGTATGAGGACAACAAATTTTTTTCATTAACTTCCGTGCCATGGCTAAAGCAGGTGTAATGATAAAAAATTTGCAACAAAGGCTCAATGAAAACTGCAAAAACATCCTTATAAATATGTTTAACTGGCGTTTCTGGGTAAAATGAACACTAGGGGGCAGTATGAGGACAACATATTTTGTTAATTTACTGCCGTACCATTGCTGAAGCAGGTGCAATGATAGAAATTCGCAACAAAGGCTCAATTAAAACAGTAAATATGTACTTATAAATATGTTTGATTGTCGTTTCTGGGTAAAATGAACACTAGGGGGCAGTATGAGAACAACTTTTGTTTATTTAGTGTCGTACCAAGGCTGAAGCAGGAGCAATGACAGAAATTCGCAACAAAGGCTCAATTAAAACTGCAAAAACGTTCTTATAAATGTGTTTAACTGGCGTTTCTGGGTAAAATGAACACTAGGGGGCAGTATGAGGACAACAAATTTTTTTCATTAACTTCCGTGCCATGGCTAAAGCAGGTGCAATGATAGAAATTCGCAACAAAGGCTCAATTAAAACAGTAAATATGTACTTATAAATATGTTTGACTGTCGTTTCTGGGTAAAATGAACACTAGGGGGCAGTATGAGGACAACACATTTTGTTTATTTATTGCCATACCATGGCTAAAGCAGGTGTAATAGAAATTTGCAACAAAGGCTCAGTGAAAACAGGAAAAATTTACTTATAACTACGTTTGACTGTCGTTTCTGGGTAAAATGAACACTAGGGGGCAGTATGAGGTCAACATCTTTTGTTTATTTACTGTCGCACCAAGGCTGAAGCAGGCGCAACGATATTACGCAGCACCTGAAAATAGTCTCCAGCTAGGTAGCTAGTCAATAGCGCTGTATAATATCATTGCACCTGCCGAAGCCATGGTTCCTGGATTATTACACCAGTTCCTAGCCAATAAAATAGCAACTTTTCATTTTCCATCAGTCTTAGTGCACGATGTTATTACAGACAATTCAAGCCTTAAATAGGAAAAGGATCGAATCTTTTTCACAGCTGATGCGTGGCAGTGGAATGAGCAGCGGGTCTTGCTGTCCTTTCCACCGCCACGCATCAGCTGTGGGTTTGCAATTAGTGGTGACTTGCCTCAGGTGTGTGTGTGTGTGGCATGACTGAATATGTAGTCCATTTACCAGCAGATTTGTAGTCCTGTGTGAGTGTGAATGTTTTCCAGCGATCTCTGGTGGTTAATCGCTGGTGATCATGACACTAATGGTGTAATCTGATTCAATGATCTAAGCTAAACTAATCTAAAAATGCTCCCACCAGACCAGGAGATCGGCTGAATTCCTTGATTATTACGCCAGTTTCTAGCCAATAAAATAGCAACTTTTCATTTTCCGTCAGTCTGAGCACACGACGTGATTACAGAAGTTTCAAGCTTTAAATAGGAAAATAATCTAAATACATTTTTTTAATAAAATGCTAATGGTCTAATTCGATTCAATGATCTAAGCTAAGCTAAGCTAAAAATGCTCCCGCCAGAACAAGAGATCGGTTGCTTGATTATTACGCCAGTTCCTAGCCAATAAAATAGCAACTTTTAGTACTTTTAGTCTTAGTACATGCGTAATATAAAGTGTCAAGCTTTAAATAGGAAAATGATATAATCTCTTATTTTTTACTTATTTTTTGAGCAATATGCTACTGGTCTAATCCGATTCAATTAACTATGCTAAGCTAAGATAAATAATGCTCCCGTTAGACCACAGGTGTCAAACTCAGTTCCTGGAGGGCCGAAGCTCTGCACAGTTTAGTTCCAACCCTAATTAAACACACCTGATCAAACTAATTGAGTCCTTCAGTTTTGTTTGAAACTTATAGGTAAGTGTGTTGAAGCAGGGTTGGAACTAAACTATGCAGGGCTGCGGCCCTCCAGGAACTGAGTTAGACACCCCTGCGTTAGACTCTGAGATGGGCTGAATGGATTCTGGGGAAGCTGTAAAATGAGCCTGTTGTCAAAAATAAAGTGGAGTGCTCCTTTTAAAATCAAAAGAATATTAGTATATACCACTCTGCAAAATTAAATAGCATAACAAGCTGCTTTGTTTGACAACAAAAACATGTATAAAAATCAATGGAAGTGAATGAGACCGGGAGTCTCAACACATTTAAAGGGATAGTTCATCCAAAACATGAAAATTCTGTCATTATTTATTTACACTTGAGTTGTGCAAAACCAGTTTGAACACAAAGGATTTACTGAAGAATATTGAAAACTGGTAACCATTGACTTCCATAATATTTGCTTTTCCTACTATGGAAGTCAATGGTTACCAGGTTTCCAACATTCTTCAAATTATCTTGATTTGTTTTCGACAGATAAAAAAACTCAAACTGGTTTTGGACAAGTCGAGGGTGAGTAAATAATGACTTGAATTATCCTTTTTTAGATGCACTATCCCTTTAAATCTGTTGATATTACCGGTCTCATTCACTTCCGTTGATATTCATTCATTCCTTTATTCATCAGGGATCGTCACAGCGGAATGAACCGCCAACTTATCCTGCATATGTTTTACACAGCGAATGCAACCCAGTACTGGGCAACTTAATACACACTTATTCATACACACACACATACATTACGACCAATTTAGTTCATCAATTCACCAATAGTGCATGGGTTTGGACTGTGGGGGAAACCGGAGCACCCGAAGTAAACCCACAGGGAGAACATGCAAACTCCACACAGAAATGCCAACAGACCCAGCCGGGTTCATTGCTTCGTATTTGCTTGGTTTTTGCCATACAAAGCTGCTTGTTCCCCTTTAAGTTACAATGTGGTTTTATCAGGCTGTGCAAATGTACGAACATATATCTAAAAACCTAATACACAATAGCACAATCTAGCTGCCCAGCTCCAACGTAAATAAAGCTCCTCGTTCAGCATGTATGATTGCATTTTCGAGGAAATTTAGCATAATCCTTTGTACTCGTGTTTGTTATGTGCACGCATTATCAAAGTAGCCACGATATCTGGTTTGCTTCAGATATACTTGACTGCGGAAGCTGGTTTGTGTGTGTGGGCGTTCACACATTTAATCAAACAAGACAGAGAGAGCTCTGTCACCAATATAATACTCTGATATAAATATTTAGATTTCTTATTTGTACAGTTAAAGTCAACAAAGCACATAAACCATCTAGATGTATATATACAGTACAGTCAGAATTATTAGCCCTCCTGAATATGTATTTCCCCAATTTCTGTTTCAACACATTTTAACACGTTTTAATAATGGCCCATTTCCACTGACCGGTACAGTACGGTTCGGTACGTTTTTTATGGCCATTTCCACTGTCAAAAGGTACCAAAAAGCGAACCGTACCATACCACTTTTTGGATACCCTTTCGAAAGAGTACCAGGCATGACAAAAGGGTACCAAAAGAGCTGAACGCTGTTGGTTTACACAGCAATAGTATTGACAGCCTTTGCTCAATACTTTGTTGATGCACCTTTGGCAGCGATTACAGCCTCAAGTCTTGTTGAATATGATGCCACAAGCTTGGCACACCTGTCTTTGGGAATTGTTGCCCGTTCCTCTTTGCAGTACCTCTCAAGCTCTATCAGGTTGGATGGGAAGCGACGGTGTACAGCCATTTTCAGATCTCTCCAGAGATGTTCAATAGGATTTAGGTCTGGGCTCTGGCTGGGCCACTCAAGGACATTCACCGAGTTGTTGTGAAGCCACTCCATTGATATTTTGGTGGTGTGCTTTGGGTCATTGTCCTGCTAGAAGTCGCCCCAGTCTGAGGTCAAGAGCACTCTGAAGCAGGTTTTCATTCAGGATGTCTCTGTACATTGCTGCATTCATCTTTCCCTCTATCCTGACTAGTCTTCCAGTTCCTGCTGCTGAAAAACATCCCCACAGCATGATGCTGCCACCACCATGCTTCACTGTAGGGATGGTATTAGCCTGGTTTTCTCCAAACGTAACGCCTGGCGTTCACTCCAAAAAGTTCAATTTTAGTCTCATCAGACCAGAGAATTTAGTTTCTTATGGTCTGAGAGTCCTTCAGATGCCTTTTGGCAAATCCAGGCGGGGAGTGGTTTCCGTCTGGCCACTCTACCATACAGGCCGGATTGGTGGATTGCTGGCTGGATTGTTCTCCTCTCTCCACAGAAGAACGCTGGAGCTCAGACAGAGTGACCATCGGGTTATTGATCACCTCCCTGACTAAAGCCCTTCTCCCCCGATCACTCCGCTTAGATGTCCGACCAGCTCTAGGAAGAGTCCTGGTGGTTCCAAACATCTTCCACTTATTGATGATGGAGGCCGCTGTGCTCATTGGGACTTTCATAGCAGCAGAAATGTTTCTGTAACCTTCCCCAGCCTTGTGCCTCGAGACAATCCTGTCTCGGAGGTCTACAGACAATTCCTTTGTCTTCATGCTTGGTTTGTGCTTTGACATGCACTGTCAACCCTGGGCCTTTATATAGACAGGTGTAGGCCTATTCAATTGGCTAGTAAGACTGTCACACACACATGACAGTCATGCATTTGCTCCGGGTGGGGGAAATTAAATAATATATATTTCATATCGCAGCCTCTTGCGATTAATCAATCATGTTTCAAATTGTGAACGCGATTAGATTTCGATTAATCGCACAGCCTTAGTATGTACTGTATATATCCTGAGTTTCCTTAAAGCTCATTCTGACTCTTACTTCTCAACATCCTCGCTTTTCAGAAATGCTCCAGAAATGTAAAGCTTCTGAATTAAGCTCCAATTTTAGACCATCCTGAAAGCAAACGCACACGGTTTAATTATGGAGGAAAAAAATAAAAAGCAGTCTTTCGTATTCCCTCTGATCCCAAACTAATTTGTCAAGCGCAGGCAAAAAAAAGACAGAATGGAACTTGTCAAAGCCTAATGAGCTTTGGACAAATGAAAGTGGACTAACACAGGTGCTGCTTATTTATTGAAGACTTCGACCCATTCTCTCTGGAGGACGAGTTGGATAATGAACTTGAGTTAGTGTGTGAGACGGACGTTCAACAACAATGATATCTCAATTTTTTTCGTATAAATTTTTCTTATTTTTTACACTGAAGTAGGGCTGCAAAATATATAGTTTTACCATTGATATTGCAATGTGCAGGTCCACAATAGTCACATCGCATGGATCTGCAATGTAGTCCGGATTAGGCCCAATCAATATATCGACAACGTGCTGCCTGACCAAAATCTTGTCACCTATCTAAGTTTTAGGAAGAACAAATACTAACTGGACTTCTAGATGATCATTTGGTGTCAGAAGTGTCTTATATGAAAGGCAAAGACCTCTAGATGACGCTTATTTGAGCACAATAAAATATGATCATGTCTTGATGTTGAATGATTTCATTAGGACAGTAAGGTCTGACTCTGCTTAGACTAAAGTCTCATCACTGAACAGAAATAATGTCCAGTATAGAATATAAAGTCATGCTGCAGTGGAAACAGAATGAATATTGTGTCTGACTCCATCATGAGCTTGGAGGACTGCATCATACATCTCTGAATGACTCAAATCACTGATTAATAAAGTCATCTGGAATGGTGAAGGAAGCGTTCTTGCAGGACTCCCAGAGTTCATCAAGATTCTTTGGATTCATCTTCAACGCCTCCTCCTTCATCTTACCCCAGACATGCTCAATAATGTTCATGTCTGGTGAATGGGCTGGCCAATCCTGGAGCACCTTTGCTTTCAGGAGCTTTGATGTGGAGGCTGAAGTATGAGAAGGAGCGCTATCCTGCTGGAGAATTGTACCTCTCCTGTGGTTTGCAATGTAATGGGCAGCACAAAAGTCTTGATATCTCAGGCTGTTGATGTCGATCATCCACTCTGCAGATCTCTCGCACGCCCCCATACTGAATGTAACCCCAAACCATGAATTCTCCTTCACCACACTTGACTGATATCTGTGAGAATATTGGCTCTATGTGGGTACCAGTAGGTCTTCTGCAGTATTTGTGATGATTGGGATGCAGATCAACAGATTTTCCAAATGATCAACTAGAAGTCAAGTTATTATTTGTTGCTCTTACAACTGGGATCCACGACAAGACTTTTGTCAGGTAGTGTATATCACAACACTTTTTTGGTGATGCAATATAAATCACAATATATATTTACCTTTGAGACACGATTTTATAGGCATCCGGGAGGTAGCAGTTAATGTTGTCCATCTGGAAGGGGTCTGCGTCGCATATCTTGTTGTCAGTGCGTCCGTAGTTGGCGGTTTCAATCATGATGACATCACTTCCAGGGCAGCGCAGGTCGATTGGGTAACCCTCACACGATAACTCTCTGCGCACCAGACCAAACGGCAGCGCTGCGCGACTGAACCCTAAAAAACAAACGCACATTAAAAATATGGACATTTTTCACATTCGCATCTTTCTCCGCAGCAGAAGTGTCCATAGTTGGTAAACTCAGAGCACAGTGAATGGGAGAGTACAACAAATACATATTTACAATCCTATTTGCTGAAATCATGACATAAAAACTCTACGATGGTGTTATCGAGACATTCAGAAAGAGGAAAACAATAGTGTGAGACTGATAACGGCAGCCAGAAGAGAGAATAATGCCAGATTTACTCTCCTGACCCCATACACACTGCATTACAGACATCTCACACAAGCAGGAATTCATCTATTGTAATATGATATGATATAATACATACATGAAAATCTAAATATTAAAAACGTTGAAACATTTAAGATGCCAAAAATCGTGAAGTGTGTCATAACAGTCTTGTGAAAATTATTATTATTAATATTATTTTTATTACTATTTTATTATTATTATTATTATTATTTTTATTTTATTATTACTATTATTACTACTATTATTAATAATAGTTTATTATTATTATTATTATTATTATTACTTTTTTATTATTATTAATAATATAATTTTTATTATAATTATTATTTTATTATTATTATTAATAATAGTATTATTATTATTAATAATAGTATTATTATTATTATTATTATTACTTTTTTATTATTATTAAAATATTATTTTTATTATTATTATTATTTTATTATTATTATTATTAATAATAGTATTATTATTATTATTATTATTACTTTTTTATTATTAATAATAATATAATTTTTATTATAATTATTATTTTATTATTATTATTAATAATAGTATTATTATTATTATTATTATTATTACTTTTTTATTATTATTAAAATATTATTTTTATTATTATTATTATTATTTTATTATTATTATTATTAATAATAGTATTATTATTATTATTATTATTATTATTATTACTTTTTTATTATTATTAATAATATAATTTTTATTATAATTATTATTTTATTATTATTATTAATAATAGTATTATTATTATTATTATTACTTTTTTATTATTATTAAAAATATTATTTTTATTATTATTATGTTTTTTTATCTCTCCGATATTAAGCTTTTTTCCCTTTGTTTGCTTTTGGTTACTTAAAAAATAATGTCTGTTAATGTTAATGTACAATATGATTTGTTTTACATATGTTTGAAAATAAAACTGGGAGAAAAAACTATTAAATCAATGACTGATCAACCAAATAAGTCTGGGTGAAACCAATTGAATTATTTTATGAAGCATTAAGTGTGAATTTGGCCACAAGAACATCCTAATTTGCTGCTTATTACAATAATACAAATTGTTTTTAGATAAAATAAAAATAAAATAAAATAAAATAAAATTACATTAAATGAAAACTAAATTAAACCAAATTAAATTAAAAATAAAATAAAACAGAAATAAAATGTAAAAATATGCCTAAAACAATAAAATAAAATATACAATACAATAAAATAAAAAAATACACTTACATTAAATTAAATTAAGTTAAAAAGTAATAAAATAGTAATAATAATAATAATAATAATAATAATATATAATGAAATAAAATGAAAGACCAGTCCATTTTTTTCTTTTTTTAAGATTAAATGTTTCTACAAAATTAAAATAATGAAATAAAATAAAAAATACAATTAAATAAAAAATGAAGTAAATTTAATTAAATTTAAAATGAACTTTATATTTCGAAATAAAATAAAATAAGAGTAAATGTTTTTACAGACAGATTTGGTGAATCTATTAATTTTTAAAAAAAATTTTTTTAATCGCTCTATATCTCAGAAAACACAGTGAACAATATTCATTCAATCATCTTCCTTCGGCTTAGTCCCTTTATTCATCAGGGGTCACCACAGTGGAATGAACCGCCAACTTATCCTGCATATGTTTTACGCAGCGGAGGCCTTTCCAGCTGCAACCCAGTACTGGGAAACATCCATACACACTCATTCACACACACTCATCATACACGACAGCCAATTTACTTCATCCAATTCCCCTATAGCGCATGTGTTTGGACAGTGGGGGAAACCAGAGCCCCCGGAGGAAACCCACGCCAACACGGGGAGAACATGCAAACTCCACACAGAAATGCCAACTGACCCAGCCGAGACTCAAACCAGCGGCCTTCTTGCTGTGCTCACCACTGAGCCACCATGTCACCCACAGCCAGAAAAACATTTATTTTAAAAAGGTTTTATATAATCATGAAAACTATATATATATGAACATTTCCCTCTGTAAAAATCTTCAGAACACACATATGAATAAAACAATGTTAGTTGGGTGTGAGTGGAGGAGATGGCTCAAAAAAAAACACACACATATTCAGAAAACAGCCTTTAAAAATGTCTTGTAATTGAAATCTGCAGACACAAATTGCTTAACAGTAAATGATGAACGCCTTCCTTACATTAGGCTAAAACATAGACATTTTAGGAAAAGCCCCCCCAAAAAAATCTCAAAACTGACAGAAATAAACCTCAATATTGGCAGCTAAAGTGTTTTATCCTGAGTGTCGTGTCCACTATGATATATTATTAGGTAGCTAGACATATTTCAAAAACTAAATATTCACACAGGTTTTGATACGCAGCCTGCGACTCGTTTACCAGCATGAAGTAATATTTTGGCTCGGTGTCACTTCTAAAATTACAGACTGCACTTTTAGCATGTTTTATGCCTTCAGCTACTGCGGTAATGTGACAACATTATTTTTAACTTGCATCAGCACGAGTCTCAATATGGTCAGCAAAACCTGCAGAAATTCCCAGCAGACCACATTACATGACACCAGGTGAAGAAATGAGGAGTCTGTGCCTTTATCCAGTGCAAAGAAATGACATGTTGATTCGTTTCACATCCCATAATCACACTTTATGATATACTTATTAGGGCTACACGATATATCGCAAGTGTATTGTTATGGTGATAATAGTATATGCAATATACACTCACCGGTCACTTCATTAGGTACACCTGTCCAACTGCTCGCTAATCACATGGCAGCAACTCAATGCATTTAGGCATGTAGACATGGTCGAGATGATCTGCTGCAGTTCAAACCGAGCATCAGAATGGAGAAGAAAGGGGATTTAAGTGACTTTGAACGTGGCATGGTTGTTGGTGCCAGACGGGCTGCTCTGAGTATTTCAGAAACTGCTGATCTACTGGGATTTTCACACACAACCATCTCTAGTGTTTACAGAGAATGGTCCGACATAGAGGAAATATCCAGTGAGCGGCAGTTCTGTGGGCGCAAATGCCTTGTTGATGCCAGAGGTCAGAGGAGAATGGCCAGACTGGTTCCAGCTGATAGAAAGGCAACAGTAACTCAAATAAGCACTCGAGGTCTGCAGAAGAGCATCTCTGAACACACAACACGTCCAACCTTGAGGCGGATGGGCTACAGCAGCAGAAGACCACACCGGGTGCCACTCCTGTCAGCTAAGAACAGGAAACTGAGGCTACAATTCACACAGACTCACCAAAACTGGACAATAGAAGATTGGAGAAACGTTGCCTGGTCTGATGAGTCTCCATTTCTGCTGCCACATTCGGATGGTCGGGTCAGAATTTGTCATCAGCAACATGAAAGCATGGATCCATCCTCCATATTAACGGTTCAGGCTGGTGGTGGTGGTGTAATGGTGTGGGGGATATTTTCTTGGCACACTTTGGGTCCATTAGCACCAATTATGCATTGTGTCAACACCACAGCCTACCTGAGTATTGTTGCTGACCATGTCCATCCCTTTATGACCACAGTGTCTCCATCTTCTGATGGCTACTTCCAGCAGGATAACGCACCATGTCATAAAGCGCCAATCATCTCAGACTGGTTTCTTGAACATGACAATGAGTTCACTGTACTCAAATGGCCTCCACAGTCACCAGAGCTCAATCCAATAGAGCACCTTTGGGATGTGGTGGAACGGGAGATTGGCATCATGGATGTGCAGCCAACAAATCTGCAGCAACTGTGTGATGCTATCATGTCAATATGGAGCAAAATCTCTGAGGAATATTTCCAGTAGCTTGTTGAATCTATGCCACGAAGGATTAAGGCAGTTCTGAAGGCAAAAGGGGGTCCAACCCGGTACTAGTAAGGTGTACCTAATAAAGTGGCCGTTGAGTGTACATATTGCAGACGTGTGATAAATTAGAATTATTTTTAATGCATTGGTTTTTTTGTCTAAATTTGACCAATCAGATGGGGCTGTACTATCTTTTATTATCCCAGTAGCTGCTGTTCTGCTATTGGCTAAAAGCTGAACCCAGAGCTAAAACATAACCACTAATGGGGAGAAAATGACAACAGCCAATCAGAGTCAGAATAACAGGAGTTTTCACTCATTCATAGTGTTTTAAAGACTAAGGGCTCTATTTTAACGATCTAGGTGCAAAGTCTAAAACACATGGCGCAAAAGCATTAAAAGCGTGTCCACTTTCGCTATTTTAAGGATGGGTAAATACGCTTTGCGCCCCGGCGCATGGTCTAACAGGGTTGTGCTTATTTGCTGTTTACATGGCGGACTTTGTAAGAGGAAAAACTGAACACTTCACTAGTGAGAAAACAGTTAAACAGAGCATCTGCAGCGCGAGGATAAAGGACGAGCCTCCTCCATTCAGCCTCTTTATTTTCTCTTTACTTTACTCTTTACTCCTTTACTTTGGTGGAGTAAGGAAACGGTGGAAACTCACACCACTGAACACATCCATTAGCCCACATATTTAATTACCTTTGTTAAGCGCAAAGATTTGTGTCTAAACTATTTCTACATTCAGTTCTAATCTCCAGCAAAGGAATAAATGAACAATAATAATGAAGTGTGGTCAAACAACTGAGTTATATCCAAACACACGTCCTGTTCTTATGCCACATATGGTGATGCAGACATCTCCAAAACCCCACAGGTGGACAAATCTACACTTGTTTTTATCAAAACAAATACAGTATAAATCTGCATATAATAAATAATACTGCTAATAATAATAACATTATACTGATGCAGATTGTCATAAATAAACTGAAAAAAGCCCCCCGAGATGAAGAAGGCATGGAGGCAGTGGTGTTTATACTTATGGGGACATATATATATATATAAATAATGTAAAAAATTATTTTTGCAACATTTTAATCTTTATTTGTTTTCATCTGTAAATATATTTGTGTATTGCTGTTCATCATGTGTGTATTAAGCAATGTGTAAGAGTTTAAAGTCCAGTGCAGAGGGTTATGCGCTTGTGCAAGTCCAGAGCAGCTTTTAGTTGGTCAATGGTGCGGTCTATTTTAGTTCCTCAAAATAGCAACACGCCAACAATGCGGCTTAACACACCCCCTTTATAGACCAGCACACCCATGAGGCCACAAAGTGGCGCAAATGGATTTGATATTTAAACAATTTGGCGCAAAACCATAAAAATTAGAGTTGCAATGGTCTGAAAATAGCAACAAATTGCGCCAAACATGTCTTGCGCCCTATTGCGCCGAGTGTATGATAGGGTCTTAAATGTTTGCACCTCGACAATTCGACTCAATTACAATTAATTAGATCTCAAGATCATCTTTTTCCTAATATCAATAAATAATTAAATGATTTAAAAATACAACTAGCATTATTAAGGGAAATGAATATCGTCAGAAATATCGTTATTGCAATACTTGGTAACAATATTGCATATTTTTTGCCCTACTTATGAATGCATGCTTATGACGAGAAGAAGGGCATGATATTACTGACCAAAATATGAAGAGATGTTTTCTGTTGCCGTGTCTGAAATATTTATGCGGTGCTGCACACACGCGCTTTGAAAGATTAATGCAGGAATATGTATAATCTGAACTGTCGGTGCTGCTGCAAGGTTTTTGGAGGAGAGATGGCACATTTGCTGTGCATTACGTTGAGAAAAGTCTTCTAAGTGTGTGCCAACTTTCATAACTTGTTACCATACAATTTAACAGGCCGTCCGCACTGACTCCCACTTCAGGAAGAAGACAAAGAAACACATGTACATGCCTACACACATGCAATCACTGAGCCAAACACCAATGGTGTGCCCAAAAAAAAGCTGAAAATCAGATGAAAATGGCACGAAGATATGCCTATCGTCTTCTGAAGCCTTGTTTGCATTTATTGTCAGTGTCGTTGACATTCGCAGCCAAGCAATTTTTACTGCCAACATGCAAAATCACTCTCTGACACTAGATGGCGCTTAATGACAAACAGAAATACTCCAGTACACAAGGTGGCGCTGATCTTAAATTTGCTAGTCTTAAATCTTGTTCACACTGGGACGTTTATTTTTCGAATTTAATGTCAATGTTTTTCGACATTCGTGCCCAAGCAATTTTCACTGCCGACATGCAAATCACTCTCTGACACTAGATGTTGCTTAATGAAAAACAGAAATACTCTAGTACACAAGGTGGAGCTGGTCTTATATTTGCTAATCTTAAGCCTTTTACACATTGGGATGTTTATTGTTCTTGTTTATTGTTAGTGTTTTTTGACATTCGTGCCCAAGCCATTTTTACTACCAAATGCAAAAATCACTCCCTGACACTAGATGGCATTCAATGAAAAACAAAATTCCAGTACACAAAATGGCATGGGTTTTTATATTTGCTAGTCTTAAGCCTTGTGCACATCGGGACTTTTATTGTTAGTGTTTTTCAACATTCGTGCCCAAGAAATTTTCACTGCCAACATGCAAATTAACTCTCTGACACTAGATGGTGCTTAAAGGAAAACAGAAATACTCCAGTACACAAGGTGGCGCTGTGCAACTTTACACTTCTGATACTTGCTTGTTGCGCAGAAGTAGACTTTCTTTTTGTATTTATTGCATAAATATTTCCTCTAGTCTTAAGCCTTGTGCACACCAGAACGTTTATTTTCGTTTTGATTGTCAACATTTTTCGACATTCATGCTGATCTGATTGGTCAAATTTAGACAAAAAACCAATGCTTTAAATAAATGTAATTTATCACACATGCCTGCAATACGCATATTGCATATACTATTATTGCGATAATGATACTTTTGCGATATGTCTTGCAGCCCTATGGCAACTTCTTAAGCCTCATGCACACCGGACCATTTATTTTTTGGGTTTATCGTTAGTGTTTTTCGACATTTGTGCCAAAGCAATTTTTACTGTCAACATGCAAAATCACTTCCTGACACTAGATGGTGCTTAATGGCC
Organism: Danio kyathit; assembly: GCA_903798195.1. Taxonomy (NCBI): domain Eukaryota; kingdom Metazoa; phylum Chordata; class Actinopteri; order Cypriniformes; family Danionidae; genus Danio; species Danio kyathit. The sequence goes on along the minus strand of LR812520.1, from coordinate 2,415,574 downwards.
TTATATTAGCTAGTCTCAAGCCTCGTGCACATTGGGATGTTTATTGTTCCCGTTTTTATGTCAACGTTTTTCGACATTCGTGCTCAAGCAATTTTTCCTGCCAACATGCAAATTCACTATCTGACACTAGATGGGGCTTAATAAAAAGCATAAATACTCCAGTACACAAGGTGGCGCTGGTCTTATATTTGCCAACATGCAAATTAACTCTGACACTAGATGGTGCTTAATGGAAAACAGAAATACTCCAGTACACAAGGTGGCGCTGTGCAAATTTACAATTCTGATACTTGCTTGTTGCGCAGAAGTAGACTTTCTTTTTGTATTTATTGCGTTTGTATTATTACATTTTTCCTCTAGTCCTAAGCATTGTGCACACCGGAACGTATATTTTTGTTTTGATTGTCAACATTTTTCGACATTCATGCTGATCTGATTGGTCAAATTTAGACAAAGAACCAATGCATTATTCATTCATTCATTCATTCATTCATTTTCTTGTCGGCTTTGTCCCTTGCGGGGTCGCCACAGCGGAATGAACCGCCACCAATGCATTAAATAAATTAAATTTATCACACATGCCTGCAATACGTATATTGCATATACTATTATTGCGATAATGATACTTTTGCGATATACCGTGCAGCCCTACGCCAACGCCAACACGGGAAGAAACAAAAATACTCCAGTAAGCAAGGTGGCACTAGTCTTATATTTGCTAGTCTTAAGCCTCATGCACACCGGACCGTTTATTTTTTAGGTTTATCGTTAGTGTTTTTGACATTCGTGCCAAAGCAATTTTTACTGTCAACATGCGAATTCACTCTCTGACACTAGATGACGCTTAATGAAAAACAGAAATACTCTGGTACACAAGGTGGCGCTAGTCTTATATTTGCTAGTCTTAAGCGTTATGCACGTTGGTGTGTTTATTGTTAGCGCTTTTCAACTGTCGTACCCAAGCAAATTTTACTGCCAACATGCAAATTAACTCCCTGACACTAGATGGCATTTTATGAAAAACGGAAATACTCTAGAACACAAGGTGGCGCTGGTCTTTTATTTGCTAATCTTAAGCCTTACACATTGGGATGTTTATTGGGATGTACATATGGTGGCAACTACGCTTCTAACACTTGCTTGTTGACTCTGCACAATATACCGTAAACGTAACGTTATCGTGATAATAGTATATGTAATACTGGTATCGTAGACGTGTGATAAATTACATTTATTTTATGCGTTGATTGTTTATCTACATTTGAGCACTCAGATGGAGCCTTGCTATCTTTAGCCCCGCCTCCCCAGTAGTTGCTGTTCTGCTATTGGCAGAAGCCCAAAGGTGAGCAGAAAATAAACACTAATGGTGGGAAAATAACAACAGCCAGAGTCAAAATATCCATGGAGGTTTCACTCATAGTGTTTTATACACCTTGACACGTTTTTTTTAGTCTGAATTAGAATTAATTAGATAAAAAACTATCGATTACTTCGTTATTTCAATAGTATTTACACAAATATATTTATTTTTTAAAGCATAGCTAATAAAAACAAACATTTTTCAAGTGAAATGCTATATTTCGTGCTATCGCAATACTCAACAACATCACACACGTATATTTTCCAGTATCGTGCAGCCCTACTCAGTCAGTGTGGTCCACAATACTGAATGAAAAGCAAGCAAATGAAAAGCATGACCACCATGATTGATCATTATAAACATCTTTTCGTACAATGCAACACAGTATGAACACCTTGTTGAATAACCGCAATACGATCATGTATAAGATCAGTAAATGTCGAGTAGGCGCTATTTTGTGCATTCAACCACACAAGGCATTTACACTACAAAATCAATATGAACAAACTCGGTTGAAAAGTGGACAAGCTCGGTTGACAGCTAGAGATGAAATAAATAAAATGCATCTCAATACCACATAAAAACAGAGATGCAGCCTAACAAATTTGAACAGTCGAAGATTAGATTTAAGTTACCACATTTTGATTTCTTCATTTCTATCACTCTCTGCTAAGGAACATACTTTAATATGCTCTCAAAATTGATATGCATTGTCAGAGACAATGACACAAGATTTCATGTTTCAGCCCAAATAACTGGCAGAGAATCCCCAAGAGACCCGATGAACAGGTTTATGACAATAAGTCACAATGTTCAGAAGCATTTCAAGCACTGAATATATCTGAATAGCATATCCTGCTGGCTGCAAACTCTTCCAGATATGCTCAGTAATGACAGATACATGCAGTATACATGCATACATACATACTAGTAATGGGCGATATAAACGATATGCAATATAAACGATACAAAATTGGCCTACGATAGAGATTCTAATTCTATTGCACTATCGCGATAATACATGTTCGATGACACAATCTACCTGCGAAATTAAGAGCAACAGCAACAACAGCACTAAGCAACGCATGGCACCAAAAGGCGGCGTGTCGCACAACTTGCAAGTCTCAAGCATGGCATATTGTGGCTTGTCTAGTGAACATCAGTGCCTCCCACACAGATTTTACCTGGGCGGCCGAAATATTATTGGGGCGGCCCGGTTCTGTGTTCGTGAGAAACTGAGAACACTCTGCCACAGACTCGCTCGCATGCTCTGCATGCAGACCCACAGAGACGCGCTGCATCGCGCTGGATACAGAACTGTTGTTCTGATTTGGGAGCAGCTTTAAGAAGAGCGCGAAGACTAAATAGACTGATCCAGCTCATTATTTGGGGTGACAATACATTCTCTTTTCCCCGGACATATCCGAGAATCTGCTTTCGATATTAATTGTATTCATTTTTGCATTACTTTATTTGCAAACTTTGTCTGGTGCATCTCAATCTCTCAGCAGCACCAACACTACAGCAGACAGAGAGAGAAAGAGAGAGAGAGAGAAAGAGCAGATCAAGACACCAGTTTTAATTTCATTCGGAGAACAAAATGTTTAAAACCAAATGTGTTACCTTAGGCTGCAGGTTAGAAATATGTTTTTATTTAAAGTATCTGCAATACACAATTTTATTTGACTTTTTAATACTGGAAGTAATTTCAGTACAGTGTAAGTTCCTTAACTAAAAAGACACCAGTTTTTTGTTCTCTGCAACTTGGCATTTAACCAAGGACCAAGGACTTAAAAGAAAAGTCTTTCTTTCTAAAAGGCACTACATTTAGTTTATTTATCTGCAACATTGTGTTGTTTAATTACAGTTTTGCTTTTGCACAATAAATGTTCTCAAAACGACATGCAACGTTTCTTTATTTCTTAAAAAAAATAGCAGTTTGGCTTTCCTAAGGGTCTGTGTAACCTGTTCTGAAATGGTTCTCTTATAATTTATATATCGCAATATATATCGTTATCGCAAGAGGCTGCAATGTATATCGCAATATGGATTTTAGGCCATATCGCCCATCCCTACACACACATACATATACAGTTGAAGTCAGAATTATTAGCCCCTCTATGATTTTTTTCTTATTTTTTACATTTTTCCCAAATTATGTTTAACAGAGAAAAGAAATTCTCACAGCGTGTCTGATAATATTTTTTTTTTGTTTTATTTTAGCAAGAATAAAAGCGGTTTTAATTTTTTTTAAGGTCAAAATTATTAGCCCCTTTAAGCTAATTTTTTTTTGATAGTCTACAGAACAAACAGTCATTATACAATAACTTGCCTAATTACCCTAACCTGCCTAGTTACCCTAATTAACCTAGTTAAGCCTTTAAATGTCACTTTAAGCTGTATAGAAGTGTCTTGAAGAATATCTAGTCTAATATTATTTACTGTCATCATGGCAAAGAGAAAATAAATCAGTTATTAGAGATGAGTTATTAAAACTATTATGATTAGAAATGTGTTGAGAAAATCTGCTCTCCGTTAAACAGAAATTGGGAAAAAATATAAACAGGGGGGCTAATAATTCTGACTTCTACATATATACACCAGCACAATGTATTTGAAATGAAACAAACAAGATGTGTTTTAACTGCAGACTGTCAGCTTTAATTTGAGGGTATTTACATCCAAATCAGGTGAACACTGTAGTGATTTCAACAGTTCGCATATGTGTCTCAGTGATGGATCAAGCGCTACATTCACGCACCGGCTGCGCAGATGTGGCAGTAAAATTATTCTGTAGTATTAAAAGTTTCTGTTCTCTCATCTTTCGGACTGACTTTATTCTTGGGAGGGGAATGCTTTCAGTGCTGCGAATAGTTTGTAAAGCCTGGCTTATCGTGGTCAGAGTAGTTGATTAAATTAATAAAAGCAAAACTGACGGGCGCAATATGAATTGTCATTAACAATAATTGTTTTGCCTAATATAGGCTACTCTGAATCTGTGAATATTTGACTGTAATTTTATTTATATTAATATTTTATGTAACAGTTTGTGTTTTGATTAGAGTCAATAGTGGTAGCCTACAGACATCAAAGATCTTTATATTAAAAAAGAAACATAAGCTGGACCACAACAGATCAATGACATAACGAATGCTCAAATAATGTAGCCTAGTTTACAGCAAGCATCATGTGTTTAGTTGTGCCGTCTGTCATATACTGTAGGCCTAAAGGTCTGTTAGTTTTACTCAAGAAGATATTTTATTTGAGTTTATCACAAAAACTATAGAAACTTTATTTTTTAAAAATTAAAAATAAAATGATACTCAGTATTTTGGTATTGGGATCGGACGCAAAAAAATGTTATCGGTGCATCCCTACTTTAAACTATTACAAATGTGCGTCGCTCTGTAAAATTATTCTGTAGTATTAAAAGTTTCTGTTCTCTCATCTTTCGGACCGAGTTTATTCTTTCGAAAGGAATACTTTTTCAGTGCTGCGAATAGTTTGTAAAGCCTGGCTTATTGTGGTCAAGGTAGTTGATTAAATTAATAAAAGCAAAACTGACGGACGCAATATGAATTGTCATTAAGAATAATTGTTTTGCCTAATATAGGCTACTCTGAATCTGTGAATATTTCACTGTAATTTTATTTATATTAATATTTCATGTAACAGTTTGTGTTTTGATGAGAGTCAATAGTGGTAGCCTACAGATATCAAAGATCTTTATATTAAAAAAGGAAACATAAGCTGGACCACAACAGATCAATGTCATAACGAATGCTCAAATAATGTAGCCTAGTTTACAGCAAGCATCATGTGTTTAGTTGTGCCATCTGTCATATACTGTGTTTATTTAGTATATAGTATATGTTAGTTTTACTCAAGAAGATATATTATTTGAGTTTATCACAACAACTATAGAAACTGTATTGTTTAATAAAAAATAAAAATAAAATGCTGCAGTATCAGAATCTGTATCGGTCGATTTTGGTATCGGGATCGGATCGGTTGCAAAAAAAATTTTATCGGTGCATTCTAGTGATGCAACAATACAGTTAGCTTACGGTTCAATACATACCTCGGTTTTTTTAACACTGTTTTCGGTTCGGTTCGGTTCTGATGGCTTAACACATAAGTGTTTTTTGTTGTTATTCTATGCTTAGGCAATAGGAACAGTAAGAAAGAGAAAAAAATTAAAACAATTTATTGCAATACTCCTTTATTTTACTTCAAAGCCAAGAAAGGTACACTAGTTCCTAGTGTATTGTATAATAATAAAATGAACACTGAAATCTCACAGCTGCTGGTAGCCCATGTACAAACTGGGCAACACATGAATTCCTACATTTTAAAAATAAACATGCATGTGAAGTTAATGAACATAAATTGACCATTTCATTTTTTTGTTATTTTTATGTGTCTTAAAATTGGATATGTTTGCTGGAAGGATTCAGCGAGGGATTGTTGTTTTATGAAGGACTTTATTACCTTCTCTGCTATTCTGCCTTCAGACAGTGATATTGCTGGGTGATGGCGCCGCAGATGTGCAGTCATGTTGGAAGTGTTTCCGTTCGATTAGTCTATACGTGTAACTGAAATGTCCCAACACCGCGGATTTGAAAGACACCGGCGCTTCCTCGTATTGCTGCCTCACTTCACTGCCGCTCGCCATGTTAAAGTGTGGAATGATGGTGGAGCGCCCCCTAACTTTAGAGCATAGTTATTGAATATTTACTCACGGGGAGGAGTTTCCTCATCTCAGCTCGTAGACTTACAGGCACACACAAACAGTCAATTCAGAGAAATAAAACGCACATAAATTATCTAAACGTAAAACCGGAAAAAAAACGCAATTCACAAGCGCGTATTGAACCGTGGATGTCGCACCGAATGGTTCAATATTGTATTGAGAATTGTGGCATCTCTAGTGCATTTCTATTTTAAACAATTACAAATGTCACTTTTTACCACTTTTCAAGGTTAGAAGGTGTTGTGAGGAAAGATCAAGATCCCATAACGCAATTCAAACACACAAATAAACTAATTAAAAATGAAAAGATGAATCATAAAATAATGAAAACTGCTAATTTGCATATATATATATATATATATATATATATATATATATATTAGTGCTGGGCCGTTAACGGCGTTAACGTGCTGCGTTAACGCGAGACTGTTATCGCGCGATAAAAAAAATATCGCCGTTAATCTATTCTCAAAGTTGGGTTGGGAGCTGGGCCTATTTTACGCAAGCTATGATGGCTTTCACCTTGATATATTACCGCGGATGTATACCTGACTGGTGAGCCGTCTGCTCTTTTGAATCAAATCAGCAGAAACTCTAACTGCAGTTTGGCAGTTTCACTTTTCATTTATTCCTTCGTGACAAACTGGGGTATTAGACGCAAATACGGAGTAAGGACAGGTGAGAGAGTTATGGAATTTAATGACGCATGCCAAATGGTAAGAAAAAAAACTTCTGCATTTCACGATGTGTGTGTGTGTGTTTGTGTATGTGTGTGTGCAGTCCTTTCTGACAGCCGCGTGTGGACCTTGTCGGAAAATATGGCGAAAGATCCTAAAGACCGTGGTGTTTACTTCAATAATGCCACTAATATCTGCACACGTCTTAATTCCATTTCTGTTTAGTTCAGTGCTGACTTTAGTCAGATTAAGCTCATCAGAATTCGCTGTTTGGAGCTTATGTAGGCCTACAGCTCAACATTCATGTTTAACTGAATAAACAGTTAGTAAACACAAGTACATCTTATTGAACATCATTTATTTTCATCACCAATTATCATAGCAGAACAGTTCCTCAAGCAGTTTGTGATGCCTTTTGGAAACATTTTGGAGATGAGACACTGGTCTAATGCGTCACCCGGCTTGAGAAACCTGTTGTCAAAGACTTATTATTTGCGTGACACACATATTCTGAATACCTTCGGCAGAATTCAAATGAGCCATTTTAATCTAGATTAATCTAGATTAAAAAAATTAATCTATGCCCACCTATAATATATATATTTTACATCAACAGCATTGACAAATGACATGAAAATCTCCCAATATGCCTCCATTAACCTATAAACACAAGCTCACGATTAACTAGACAAGACAGATTAGATAGACAAAACTATTCAAAACAATTTCACAAGTCAAAAGCAAAAGCAAAAAAAAAAAGTCACTTAAAGTAGCTAGCTAACCTGCAGCAGCTGTCCTTGACACTCGAATAACATCGACATTTTCTAAAGACTCTGAAAACCTGCCTGACGAAACCAGCAAGTGGGAAATGTGAATAACCCCGTCATATTAAACAATAATGCTGAGGGCTGCTCCAAATCGACAAATGAGAGCAAGTAAATAGCCGTCTGAAATAGCCGGGGTCACGGACGCGTGACAAAGTGACAGAATAAAAATCGTGCGGAAATGGAAATGCATATTATGATTTGATTTGTAAGCACTAAAGGATAGAGAGGACATAGAAAAGAAAGGACTTCTTGCCTGTTCAGAGTCATTAGCAGACACATTTGCTCAGTAAATCAGTATATTATGCTTAGTGTTACATTACTGTGGGGCTGATGCCCACAAAAATTGGTACCCAGCCTAATCTAGATATGCTATATTTATATATGTGTGTGTTTCACAATGATGCATTCACTCATTTAGTCATTGGCTGTGCTGATTTGATTCGCTGCTGGCAGTTTTTGTGTGATTTGTCTACCACACAAATCATCTGGTAAATTTCAGCTTACACAGTAGCATTTCATTTATTATCTGAAACGCTCCTCAGGATGTCACTTTGCCTTTATGTATCAGGTTTTGTAAACCAGAGCTCACATTTGGTCATCATACTGTCAATCATTAACTCTCTAGTGACATTTAATTTCTTCTAAATAATTTGCCAAGTGATGTTTGATGGACATTATTTTAACATAATAGTTTTAAAGGGGACCTATTATGCAAAAATCACTTTTATAAGGGGTTTATACACAGTTGTGTAGTAAAATGTGTGAATATAACCAGCTTATAATGGTAAAAATGTATTAATTTTATGTTTTATAAACACACATGATAAAAACAGTCTGCAGAAACACTTTAATTGCGATTCTCCCTTCGTATGATGTCATCAGCGTGAAAAGCCCCGTAATGATATGCAAATAGAAAGCCCCTCCCCCTACTCAATATTCCACCTCAGTTGAAAGTACATCAACAAACTGAAATAAAAGCCTCTGCAGCTTCCGGTTCACATGGACTTTAAGAGCCAAAACAAGTTCATCTCCTTACATGACTCTGAAGTTTTCACTCAGGAGTTTTCTAAAGTGACTGTAAAGACTGAGAATACGCAGGTCATACAGGCCACAAAATAAAAACGTTAAAGATTTGCGGAATAAATTATGTTTTCATGAAGGTCTGCGTGACTTTTTTGTGCTCGTCATAATGCGTGAGCCGCTGCGAAGCATCACAGTGCATGTGAAGTCATTGCCAGCGGCATTGTTAGACAAAGTGCCATTCATCCCATCACACTCTCAAATCTAAAGCAAACCTTGAACACCCACCAGAAACACTTGACGCTCATCTAAATAAAAAGCATTCACGGGTCTTCAATGCACATCCGTCTCAGCACCCATGCATTTGTGCGAAGGAGAAAAGAGACTCGGATTTTAGAGAGATCCAGAGATCCACTCCGGAGTTTCCATCTCTCCATTTCTTTTTTCCACATCTCATCAAGCCTCCAAATTCCCTCAGTTCCTCAGAGCGAGTGTTTCGTTCAGCGCTCAAGAGCTGCACAAACAATGTAAAACAGAATTGTAGATCTAAACAGAATGCTGCATGCTGATTGGACGGCGCTGCTGGAATCTGATTGGCCGCTGGTGTGCCCCTTTGATGTTCATGGCTTGGGTTTTCAGCTCTTGCTTTGAGGAAGGGGTTTTTAAATCAAATTGAATGTTTCTTGATCAAACTGTTGCTGGGTTAGCAGGAGGTTTAGCTGTAACAGCAGCTATATAATACAGATTTTTGAATATCTTGTTGTCCGTGTGCATACTAATAAATAAATGTTGATTAGAACAATAATGCTTTCTGTTTTCCTATTTGAAAATCATGCTTTCGTGAAGGGGAAAATAGTTTTGTTATTATTATTTCTTTATTTAATTAGGTAATTAAAAAAGCATTATGAAGGTGATCAAAAATACTGAAGTAATAAAGATCTTTAAAAATAAGAATACAAAAAAAATTATATGGTTTAGCCTTTCAAGCAATATCATTTATTGCATTTATATTATATATTTTTCTTTTTTAATTATTTCCCAAATGATGTTGAACAGATTCAGGAATTTTTCACAGTATTTCCTCTAATATTTTTTCTTCTGGAGAAAGTCTTATTTGTTTTATTTTGGCTAGAATAAAAGAAGTTCTTAATTTTTTTAAAGCCATTTTAAGGTCAATATTATTAGCCTCCTTAAGTAATATTACTTTTGGATTGTTTCAGAACAAACCACTGTTATACAATGACTTGCCTAATTACCCTAACTTTACCCTAATTAACCTAGTTAAGCCTTTAAATGTCACTTTAAGCTGAATACTAGTGTCTTGAATAATATATAGTCTAATATTATGTGCTGTCATCATGTCAAAGAGAAAAGAAATCAGTTATTAGAAATAAGTTATTAAAACTATTATGATTAGAAATGTGTTGAGGAAATCTTTTCTCCGTTAAATAGAAATTGGGGGAAAAATATACAGGAGGGTTAATAATTCTGACCTCAGCTGTAGATAGAACAATGCTATTGATTCTCATAATAGTGTGTGTTCATGGCTCAATCCCACACTACATCTGAACTGAAATCAGTGTCTGTTTTATGTCTTTTTTATAAAAGCTGATTCTAATAATGTTACATGTATAGCTAAAATATAGTGGGTAAAATATCTTCTTTATTAGATATAATAAAATACATTATATATATATATATATATATATATATATATATATATATATATATATATATATATATATATATATATATATATATATATATATATATATATATATATATACACAGTTGCAATCAGAATTATTAAACCCCCTATTAATTTTTTTTTCTTTTTTTAAATATTTCCCAAATGATGTTTAATAAAGCAATGAAATTTTCACAGTATGTCTGATAATGTTTTTTCTTCTGGAGAAAGTCTTATTTGTTTTATTTCGGCTAGAATAAAAGCAGTTTTTAATTTTTTAAAAACCATTTTAAGGTCGAAATTATTAGCCCCTTTAAACTATATTTGTTTTCAATAGTCTACAGAACAAACCATCATTATACAATGACTTGCCTAATTACCCTAACCTGCCTAGTTAACCTAATTAACCTAGTTAAGCCTTTAAATGTCTCTTTAAGCTGAATACTAGTGTCTTAAAGGACATCATGGCAAAGATAAAAGAAATCAGTTATTAGAAATGAGTTATTAAAACTATTATGATTAGAAATGTGCTGAAGAAATCTTCTCTCCGTTAAACAGAAATTGGGGAAAAAAATTAACACGGGGGCTAATAATTTAGGGGGTTTAATAATTCTGATTGCAACTGTATATACATACACACACACACACACACACACACACACACACACATCCTTTAAATGGTTTAATTGCAATTCAATTGGTGTGATACAACTTGATTTACAATTTATTATTTGTTAATATTTTAACAAAATAATAGATTCTGTTTCGCATTTGATTGAATTCTCTTTACGATCCACACAATATTTATTTAGTGTACGCAAATATGACTAAAATGTTTTGTCGTGTGTTTTTCCTTTATAGCTTCATTTTGATCATTTTGAATGGTTTAATAAAATTTTAATATTACAAAATAATCAACTGAATACGGTTAATTTATTAATAATTTCAACTCAATAAATAACTAAATAATTTATCAATGATTTTGACTCATGATTTTTAAGGTTTAAAATGCTAATAATCCAAAATGATCAACTGAATCCAATTAATTAAATAATTATTTAATTGATTGGTCTGATGAGTCTCCATTTCTGCTGCCACATTCGGATGGTCGGGTCAGAATTTGGCATCAACAACATGAAAGCATAAATCCTGCCTTGTATCATCGGTTCAGGTTGGTGGTGGTGGTGTAATGGTGTGGGGGGTATTTTCTTGGCACACTTTGGGCTCATTAGTACCAATTGAGCATCGTGTCAACACCACAGCCTACCTGAGTATTGTTGCTGACCATGTCCATCCCTTTATGACCACAGTGTCTCCATCTTCTGATGGCTACTTCCAGCAGGATAACGCACCATGTCATAAAGCGCCAATCATCTCAGACTAGTTTCTTGAACATGACAATGAGTTTACTGTACTCAAATGGCCTCCACAGTCACCAGAACTCAATCCAATAGAGCACCTTTGGGATGTGGTGGAACGGTAGATTGGCATCATGGATGTGCAGCCGACAAATCTGCAGCAACTGTGTGATGCTATCATGTCAATATGGAGCAAAATCTCTGAGGAATATTTCCAGTACCTTGTTGAATCTGTGCTACAAAGAATTAAGGCAGTTCTGAAGGCAAAAGTGGGTCCAACCAGGTACTAGTAAGGTGTACCTAATAAAATGGCCGTTAGTGTATATCTTTAAAATAAAATCGCAAAACCACTGATGTCTAACGCTCCAAACCAAACTAAACTTTGCTCTAGGAAAAAAACAACACTTGCCAAATCTGCCAAAAAACATAAACAAAGATAAACAGGAAGGTATTGTGTATTTGATATGCTAAGAGAATGCATTGGTATTTGCTGAAGGCAGCAGACCGTGTGTGTGTGTGTGTGTGTGTGTTTGTGTGTGTGTGTGTGTGTGGTTGTTTATACTGTACTGATCACCCTTTACCGTGGTCCGTCTGCATGAAAAATGTATTTGTAAGTGAAACGACATGTTCGCTGGAAACTGATGTAGGGCTGGACTTGACTGCGTCTCTGGAGTGTATGAATGTTGAATGTTAGCCCGACGTGCCCTTGATTACATCAGCAGATGTGTCATTTCAGAGGCCCAGAAACTCACTTTATTCTCATAATGAGCTTTTGTTGTTCTTGGGGAAAACTGATGAATAGTGCAAAAGTAAACAGGGCTAGAGTTGGCCTTTTTCCGCTGCTTTATACTGAAATATGTTCTCTATCTATATTTATTACATGGCAGTCTGGAATGCTCGATTCTGATTGGCCAGTTCTGACATTCCAAGATATGTTACACTTGGAATGTAACACCTAAATAACGTAGGATCTTCTGTCAGTGAATATGTTGAATATCAATATACTTAGATCAAAGTCACACTGCAGTTTTTAATTACTTTTGACTGTTTGGTGCCATCTTGTGTCTGAATAATGTGCAGGTTAGTGTATACTCCATCAGCTGTTCTCATTTCTATCATCTTTGCTTTTTTGTCTGTTTGGCACCATCTTTTGAATAAGTAATCTGCAAGTTAGTGTATGCTTCATTCAGCCGGTTTCGTGTCTCTCAGTTTTGCGTTTTTGACTGTTTGGCGTCATCTTGTGTCTGAATAATGCGCAGGTTAGTGTATACTCCATTCAGCCGATTTCGTATCTCTCAACTTTACATATATGACTGTTTGGCGCCATCTTGTGAATGAATAATGCGCAGGTAAGTGTATACTCCATTCAGCCGATTTCGTATCTCTCAGCTTTACATTTTTGACTGTTTGGCGCCATCTTGTGTCTGAATAATGCGCAGGTTAGTGTATACTCCATCAGCTGTTTTCGTTTCTGTCAGCGTTACGTTTTTTACTGTTTGGCGCCATCTTGTGTCTGAATAATGCGCAGGTTAGTGTATACTCCATTCAGCCGATTTCGTATCTCTCAACTTTACATATATGACTGTTTGGCGCCATCTTGTGAATGAATAATGCGCAGGTTAGTGTATACTCCATCAGCTGTTCTCATTTCTGTCATCTTTGCTTTTTTGTCTGTTTGGCACCATCTTTTGAATAAGTAATCTGCAAGTTAGTGTATACTCCATTCAGCCGATTTTGTATCTCTCAACTATACATATATGACTGTTTGGCGCCATCTTGTGAATGAATAATGCATAAGTTAGTGTATACTATAGTCAGCTTTGCTTTTTTGTCTGTTTGGAGCCATCTTGTGACTAGATAATCCGCAGGTTAGTCTATGCTTCATTCAACCGGTTAAGTTTTTGACTGTTTGGCGCCATCTTATGACTAAATAATGGATAGGTTAGTGTATACTCTATCAGCTGTTTTTCATTTCTGTCAGCTTTACATGTAATTAAAGAATTAATAAACTAGTACAGCCTTAGAACCATGTTTTGTGTCTAATTTCTATTCTTTGTGGCAAGTAGCTGTGTAATATGTGGGATAAAGTACATCCAGCATGGTTGTTTTTCGCAGAATAAACCTCTTCAGTCTTAAACTGTGGTCACACTGTACATTTGGCCCCATAGTCAAGCCACTGTTTTAGACGATTTTTGATTGTTTTGTGTCATCTAGTAAATGAATAATACATCGTTTAGTGTATGCTCCGTTCAGTTGGTTTCATGTCTCTTAGCTTTGGGTTTTTGATTGTTTGGTGCCATCTTGTGTCTGAATAATGCGCAGGTTAGTGTATATTCTATTCAGCCAATTTCGTATCTCTCAGCTTTACATTTTTGACTGTTTGGCGCCATCTTGTGTCTGAATAATACACAGGTTAGTGTATACTCCCTTCAGCCAGTTTTTGCATTTCTCAGCTTTGCATTTTTGACTGTTTGGCGCCATCTTGTGTCTGAATAATGCGCAGGTTAGTGTATATTCCATTCAGCCAATTTCGTATCTCTCAGCTTTATATTTTTGACTGTTTGGTGCCATCTTGTGTCTGAATAATGCACAGGTTAGTGTATACTCCATCAGCGGTGTTCGTTTCTGTCAGTTTTGCGTTTTTGACTGTTTGGCGCCATCTTGTGTCTGAATAATACACAGGTTAGTGTATACTCCCTTCAGCCAGTTTTTGCATTTCTCAGCTTTGCATTTTTGACTGTTTGGCGCCATCTTGTGTCTGAATAATGCGCAGGTTAGTGTATATTCCATTCAGCCAATTTCGTATCTCTCAGCTTTACATTTTTGACTGTTTGGTGCCATCTTGTGTCTGAATAATGCGCAGGTTAGTGTATACTCCATCAGCGGTGTTCGTTTCTGTCAGTTTTGCGTTTTTGACTGTTTGGCGCCATCTTGTGTCTGAATAATACACAGGTTAGTGTATACTCCCTTCAGCCAGTTTTTGCATTTCTCAGCTTTGCATTTTTGACTGTTTGGCGCCATCTTGTGTCTGAATAATGCGCAGGTTAGTGTATATTCCATTCAGCCAATTTCGTATCTCTCAGCTTTACATTTTTGACTGTTTGGTGCCATCTTGTGTCTGAATAATGCGCAGGTTAGTGTATACTCCATCAGCGGTGTTCGTTTCTGTCAGTTTTGCGTTTTTGACTGCTTGGCGCCATCTTGTGTCTGAATAATGCGCAGGTTAGTGTATATTCCATTCAGCCAATTTCGTATCTCTCAGCTTTACATTTTTTACTGCTTGGCGCCATCTTGTGTCTGAACAGCGATGAAGAATGGTGAACTGATGACCTTCACAGCCAATCACAGTCATTTCTGTTGAGCGTGCGAACTCAACAGCCAATCAGTGATGCTTTCAACAGTAATCAAATAAAAAAATGTATTTCAGTACTGATTGGTACCAAACTTGATACTTCTGACAACCCTATACACTTTACAATAAGTTTAATTAGTAGTAAATAAACTAAGACTGAACAATACCTAAATAACATTTACTAATGTATTTTTTTTTTAAATGACATGTCCTTTCAGAGGCAGAGAATCTCAGTTTATTCTCATCATGAGCTTTTGTTGTGCTTGTGGAAAACTGATGAATAGTGCAAAAGTAAACAGGGCTTGAGTTAGGCTTTTTCCGCTGCTTTATGTTGCCTGAAATATGTTGTCCCTCTCGCTGACTCTCTACAGCAACTATTTATTTCCGAGCACCAGCCGAGTTTTTCAGGCTCACCTTTGTGTGTGTGTGTGTGTGTGTGTGTGGAACTGCCAGCAGCGGTGGAGATTTACATCAGAGCAGAGAAAAGAAAAGAGAGAGAAAAGCAGCAACAGTCTAAACAAAACTGCCAACGCGGGGCCCTCTTCATCCGTCTGCTTTATCTCACTCTTTCTTTTAAATTAAATCATCCTAAGCCATAAATAATACATTACGTGGAATGTTCGCTTGTATCGCCATGGCAACGACCTATGCGGATTTTAATTGGGCCGCGATCCCGCTTCTCCTGGCATTTGCTGAACTGGAATTTTATCAGGAATTCTGGTCAGCGGCTGGAAGAGCAGCTCCTCTTCTTCTGCATCTCTTAAAATAAAATAAAAATCCCCTGGAGTGTGCAGAGGGGCTCAAAGCTGCAGATATCATTGTGCAATATAGCACTTTCATTTTGTTTTAAAGCACAATGCATTTTCTGTAAGACTCATCTCAGATATATGAATTCCATCATCACTTAATTCACTCATTCATTTATTCTTCGGCTTAGTCTCTATTCCAGAGGTCGCTACAGCGGAATGAACCACCAACATTTCTAGCATACGTTTTACACAGCGGATGCCCTTCCCAGTACTGGAAAACACCCATACACACTCGTTCACACTCATACACTACGGCCAATTTAGTTAATCAATTCCCATATAGTGCATGTGTTTGGACTGTGGGGGAAACCGGAGCATCCTGAGGAAACCCACGCCAACACAGGGAGAACATGCAAACTCCACACAGAACTGACCCAGCTGGGACTCGAACCAGCAACCATCTTGCTGTGAAGCCACAGTGCTAATCACTGAGCCACCGTGTCGCCATCATCATCACTTAAAATAAAAACACTTGATAATCTTGACATCTGGGGACATTCACAACCCATACACACTCATTCACACTCATAGACTACGGCCAATTTAGTTCATCAATTCCCCTATAGCGCATGTCTTTGGACTATGGGGGAAGCCGAAACACCTGGAGGAAACCCACTCCAACACAGGGAGAACATGCACACAACTCCACACTGAAGTGCCAGCTGGGACTCGAACCAGCGACCTTCTTGCTGTGAGGCCACAGTGCTAACCACTGAGCCACCATCATCATCACCTAATAATGTTATTCTTTAGGCGAAGAATTAAATAAAACAATGTTTGTTTTGATAATCTTCAATCAATTCTGAGCATCTGCTTCTGCGTTTGGATTGGCTCCTTCTCTGATGATGTCAGTTTGACAACTTCAGCCACAATATTTTTAGCCGCGCCAATCTCACTGTTAATTGGCTATAAGGGATTGATGCGCAATAAAGAAAGCCCCGCCCCCTACTCAATATTCAGTTTCATGTGGAAGTGCATTAGCATACTGAAATAAAATTCTCTGCAACTTTCAGCTCACACAGACTATAATAATGTAATTAAAGTCACCATTAGTAGCATAAAGTCAGGGCAGATTTAGGCATGGGCGATCACCCATCTTACTCAGGGCAGAAGGGAGAAAAACAATGTGGCCCTGTAAAAAAAAATCAACTGTGCACCAGTCAAAGCTTTGAGATACAAATTTTCTTTATGCAAGTGCATTAAATTAGAGTGGTAATGCCAAAATGTAGACGTCTGGGGACATTCACAACCCATACACACTCATTCACACTCATACACTACGGCCAATTTAGTTCATCAATTCCCCTATAGCGCATGTCTTTGGACTATGGGGGAAGCCGAAACACCTGGAGGAAACCCACTCCAACACGGGGAGAACATGCACACAACTCCACACTGAAGTGCCAGCTGGGACTCGAACCAGCGACCTTCTTGCTGTGAGGCCACAGTGCTAACCACTGAGCCACCATCATCATCACCTAATAATGTTATTCTTTAGGCGAAGAATTAATCAATCAAATTCTGCGCATCTGCTTCTGCGTTTGGATTGGCTCCTTCTCTGATGATGTCAGTTTGACAACCTCAGCCACAATATTTTTAGCTGTGCCAATCTCACTGTTAATTGGCTATGAGGGAATGATGCGCGATAAAGAAAGCCCCGCCCCCTACTTAATATACAGTTTCATGTGGAAGTGCATTGGCATACTGAAATAAAATTCTCTGCAACTTTCAGCTCACACAGACTATAATAATGTTATTAAAGTCACCATTAGCATAAAGTCTGGGCAGATTTAGGCATGGGCAATATGGGCGATCACCCATCTTACTCGGGGCAGAAATATTTGATATGGTAACACTTCATTTTGATGGTCCCTATCGCACATTTTGTTGACTAAAAATTGCATTGCAACTACATGCCAATGACTTCTCATTTGAGTATTACAGATTACAGATTACAATATACAGATTAACAACTATAGTAATTAATCTGTTGTGGTGATTCTGCAGTTTCTTTGGTACCATATGTACCATATGTGTTGCCATATGTGTTACCATAGCAACTATAGAATCACCACAACAGATCAATTACTGTAGTGCCTGTGTTACCATAGCAACTGCAGAATCCCCACAACAGATTACTCACTATAGTTGTTGTTACCATAGCAACTACAGAACCACCCCAAAATAAATATTTACTACTGTTGTTGTGTTACCATAGCAACTATAGAATCGACACAGATAACTTACTATAGTTGTTGTGTTACCATAGCAACTGCAGAATCACCACAACAGATTAATTACTATAGTTGTTGTGTTATCATAGCAACTATAGAATCACCACAACAGATCAATTACTATAGTTGTTGTGTTACCATAGCAACTGCAGAATCCCCACAACAGATCAATTACTATAGTTGTTGTGTTACCATAGCAACTGCAGAATCACCACAACAGATCAATTACTATAGTTGTTGTATCTGCTGATATGCTCCTTCAACAGACATTTAACTGACTACAAGAAACTTTGCAAGTACATGTCAACTTACACTAACCCTAACCCCAACCCCAAGCTAACAGTCGCCTTAAAATCTAATGAGAATCAGTTGACATGTAGATGCAATGTAAACTCAACAAAATGCGCTAAAGGGACCATCAAAATAAAGGGATACCTTAAAGGGACATTTAAAGGCTTAACTAGGGTAATTAGGGTAAAGTTAGGGTAATTAGGCAAGTCATTGTATAACAGTGGTTTGTTCTGGAGACAATCCAAAACTAATATTGCTTAAGGGGGCTAATAATATTGACCTTAAAATGGCTTAAAAAAATTAAGAACTGCTTTTATTCTAGCCAAAATAAAACAAATCAGACTTTCTCCAGAAGAAAAAATATTATAGGAAATACTGTGAAAAATTCCTGAATCTGTTTGAGAAATATTAGAAAATGGCTCATAATTCTGACTTCAACGTTGTATATAAAACAAAATATCTAGCAGATCATTAAAACTGCATGAATTGTCCATTCATAAACAGGCTCCGCTTGTAATTGCGTTGATGAAAACCAATCGCAACACCAGCAGTAAATGAAACCCATATGCAAGAAACCCTTTCCATCAGGGGAAGATCTCCGCTCAGTGACCATATGGGCAGAAAACAAGCAAGCGTGAAGGCTGCATCCAGCGGGATTCCTGGGCATCGGGCGCCGCCTGTCACCCTCTATTAATGCTAATTTTATTGCCTTTTGTGGCTTGAGGAACAGAAAACAGCTGCATGCAAATCCAGCACACTCCCCCTGCCCGCCTCCATTGTGTCCCAGACTGCAGGCTCCGTCAGGGGAGAGGGAAAAAGAGCCTGGTGTCTCCTTTAGAGAAAGTTTGAGGACTCCCACAGCAGACCCAGCAGGGACTTCTTGAGCCTACTTGTCTTTTTAGTGATTCCGCTCCCTTATTAGTGGCCACCAAGTGTCTTCAGAAGAAAAGGGAAATGCTCTCAAGCACCCTTAATCCAATATAGAGAGCAATGCAGGACTTACTGTACCCTATTGTGTGCCGGCAGGGGCTTCGACTTCCTTTAAAAGCTCAGTGTTTGCTTCCTTCTTTTTTTACTTGCTAAAATCTCTTGCTGTTGTTCAAGGAATTCTTGCAACTTGAGGAAAAAAAAAATATATATATATGAGTGCCTCTGCCAAAATAGACCACAATGCACATACAACAGAGTCCGGTAAACATTGCATGCAGTAATTTTGTGGCATCGTCAAAACACTGCTGTGTTTATTTGAGCATTCAGAACAACCCAACAGAGTGACTCACAGCGATGGCACGAGCTTGACCACCACTGCCGTGTTTTTATGTGACTTTTCTGACATTATTTAATGATTTTTACGTTATATATTTATTTTATTCTTTTCAGACTCTTAAGTTTGCCTCACACAGGTGAGTGGGTTTGACAAACCATATGTAGAATGTGACTTTTCTGATATTATTTAATGATTTTTAACATATTTTACATTAGATATTGATCATTTTCTTTTTGCAACTCTGAGTGTGCCTCACACAGGTGAGTGGGTTTAACAAACCACCTGTAGAATTTGACATTTCTAACATTGTTTAATGACTTATTACATATTTTACATTATTAGGGGTTCAAGCATGTAGTGTTGAAACCCTATTGTATTTGTTAGGAGTTTTATTATTATTATTATTATTATTATTATTAATATTATTATTATTTTATTGTTGTTATTATTATTATTATTATTATTATTATTATTATTATTATTATTATATTGTTATTATTATAATTTTATTGTTAATATTATTATTTTATTATTATTATTAATATTATTATTATTTTATTATTATTATGTTATTATTATTATTATTATTATTATTATTATTATTATTATTATTATATTATTATTATTAATATTAATAATATTTTATTATTATTAATATTATTTTATTATTATTATTATTATTATTATATTATTATTAATGTTAATAATATTTTATTATTATTATTATTTTATTATTATTATTATTATTTTATTATTAGTATTATTTTATTATTATTATTATAATTATTATTTTATTATTTGATTATTATTATTATTATTATTATTAACATTAATAATATTGTATTATTAATATTATTTTATTGTTATTATTATTATTATTATATTGTTATTATTATAATTTTATTGTTAATATTATTATTTTATTATTATTATTAATATTATTATTATTATTATTATTTTATAATTATTATTATTATGTTGTTATTATTATTATTATTATTATTATTATTATTATATTATTATTAATATTAATAATATTTTATTATTATTATTATTTTATTATTATTATTATTTTATTATTATTAATATTATTTTTTTATTATTATTATTATATTATTATTAATATTAATAATATTTTATTATTATTATTATTTTATTATTATTATTATTGTTTTATTATTAGTATTATTTTATTATTATTATTATTATTATTATTTTATTATTTGATTATTATTATTATTATTAACATTAATAATATTGTATTATTAATATTATTTTATTGTTATTATTATTATTTTATTATTATTATTATTATTATTCAGCCGTAATGTGGAATGGACAAACTAAACCGTCAGCTTAGTAAACTAAACTGCAAACCACTTGAAACTTGGTCAGATGGTTGTATGGTTAACCGCTACTCATGATACCATGAATTGACCAAATCAGACAGTCGGTGGCGCTATGGCGCTTATCAACGCGTTAGTGCTAATAACTCCTAAACCACTAGTCACAGACACAAAAACTTGGAATCCTTGGCTCATAACAATTAATATGCCAACTGTCCATTAGGGCCCTACGATGCACCGTTTTTCCGCTACATCGAGATTTGTCCGAAACTTTTGTATATAACTTGTAATATATATATATAATTGATTTTTTTTTGCGACTCTTGAGTGTGCCTCACACTAGTAAATGGGCTTGACAAACCACCTGTAGAATGTGACTATTGTGACATTCTGAATATTCAGATTTTTTTTTTTACATATTTAACATTATATATTTATTTAATTTTTAAAAAGACATTGTTCATTTCTGAAGAGTGCCTCACAGATGAGTGGGTTTGACAAACCACCTGTAGAATGTATGTTTATGTGACTTTTCTGACTTTGTTTACATTTTTACATATTTTACATGACATATTTAATTGATTTTTGCGACTCTTGAGTGTGCCTCACACAGGTTGAGTGGGCTTAACAAACCACCTGTAGGGACTTTATGTGACTTTTATGACATTGTTTAATGATTTTTACATTATATATTTATTTATTTATTCTTTTGAGACTGAGTGTGCCTCAGACAGGTGTGTGGGCTTAAACCACCAGTAGAATGTGACTTTATGTGACTTTTCTGACATTATTTAATGATTTTTAACATATTTTACATTACATATTCATTATTTTCTTTTTGTGACTCTTGAGTGTGCTTCACACAGGTTAGTGGGCTTCACAAACCACCCGTAGAATGTGACTTCATGAGACTTTTCTGACATCGTTTAATGATTTTTACATTATATATTTAATTTTTGCAACTCTTGAGTGTGCCTCACACAGGTGAGTGGGCTTCACAAACCACCTGTAGAATGGCACTTTTCTGACATTATTTAATGATTTTTAACATTTTTTATATTATATATTGATTTTTTTTTTTTTTGTGATTTGAGTGTGCCTCAGACAGGTGAGTGGGCTTGACAAACCACCTGTAGAATGGGACTTTTCTGACATTATTTAATGAATTTTTAAGTATTTTAAATTATATATTTATGTAAACTTTTAAAAATACAATGTTCATTTCTGAAGTGTGCCTCACACAGGTGAGCGGGCTTAATAAACCACCTGTAGAATGTTACTGTGTGACTTTTCTGACATTATTTATTGATTTTTAACATACTTTTTTCATTTTTCATTCATTTTCCTTCAGCTTAGTCTCTTTATTTATCCGATGTCGCCACAGCCAAATGAACAGCCAACTTATCCAGCATATGTTTTACACAGTGGATGCCCTTCCAGCTGCAACCCAGTACAGGAAAACGCCCATACACACTCATTCACACACACACACACTCATACACTATAGCCAATTTAGTTAATCAATTCCCCTATAGCGCATGTGTTTGGACTGTGGGGGAAACTGGAGCACCCGGAGGAAACCCACACCAACACGGGGAGAACATGCAAACTCCACACAGAAATGCCAACTGACCCAGCCAGGACTCGAAGCAGCAAACTTCTTGCTGTGAGGCTACAGTGCTAACCACTGCACTCTTTCTCTCTCTTACACACACACACACACGCACACTTAAGCTTTGCTCAAACTCCAATAGCAGGCCTCTAACTGCTCACTCCTTCAGCTCAATAAATGAACGACAGCACTCAAGTGATTTCATGAATAGTTCTGAGAAAATGTTTCATATTTCTGGAATGCAGCTGAAGTTTTCCCAAAATACGAAATTCCCCAAATGATTTGATTTAAAGTACAGTAACAAAGCCGACGTACGGTCCACCGCTGGAAATGGCAGTAATGGGTGCAATGTGTGCAAGAATGAAGAGAAAGAAAAAAAGATGGTGCTGTAGTAGCGATCTGAAGGGCACAACGAAAACCCTGACAGACAAAACGGGCTTCCAGACTGTGACTAATCCACAACAGACCTGCAGCAAACTCACAGAGAGATGAAGAACAATCACAGCAGACCGAAAACACACTGCTGGACTTATCAAAACATCAGTAGGACAGCAAAAACACACACACGCACACACACGCGCACACACACACACACACACACACACACACACACACACACACACACACACACACACACACACACACACACACACACACACACACACACACACACACACACACACGGGATTAACAGTAGAACTAGTGTGCAAACTTGAATTATCAAATAGATAATTAGTTTTAAAACTGTTTTATTTTTGCACCTGTCACTAAAAATGATAATTTAAATACTAATTTACATATTAAAACTATGGTGGAAAATGGGCAATTAAAATTGCATAATTAAATTTAAATTTTGCACCAAACGTTGCACATATGTCATGGAAAATGCTCATCTACATACTAATTTACATATTAATACTATAGTTGAAAATGGCCATTTAATCTTGTTTTGAATTTACGAATTGGATTTGCATATTTATGAATAATGTTTTGTACTTACGAATTGAAGTTTGTTGTATTTTTTATCGCATTTTCGATTTACGAATTAATTTGTGTAATTTTGAATCGTGTTTTAAATTAACAAAATAAATGTGGATATTTCTGAATATTGTTTTGAACTTACGAATTGAATGTGTATTTTTGAATCGCGTTTTAAAATGTACTAATTGGATTTGCATATTTATGTATATTGTTTTGAATTTCCGACTTGGATTTGCATATTTATGAATACTGTTTCAAACTTACAAATTTTATTAGCATATTTATGAATATTGTTTTGAATTTATGAAATGGATGTGTATTTTTGAAATCGAGTTTTAAATTTACAAATTGGATTTGCATATTTATGAATCATGTTTTGAATTTCCGAATGGGATTTGCATATTTATGAATAGTGTTTTGAATTTACGAATTGGATTTGAGCATTTTTTATTGCATTTTCGATTTACGAATTAATTTGTGTAATTTTGAATCATGTTTTAAATTAACGAAATAAATGTGGATATTTCTGAATATTGTTTTGAACTTACGAATTGAATGTGTATTTTTGAATCGGTTTTAAAATTTACTAATTGGATTTGCATATTTATGTATATTGTTTTGAATTTCCGACTTGGATTTGCATATTTATGAATACTGTTTCGAACTTACAAATTTAATTAGCATATTTATGAATATTGTTTTGAATTTATGAAATGGATGTGTATTTTTGAAATCGAGTTTTAAATTTACAAATTGGATTTGAATATTTATGAATCATGTTTTGAATTTCCGAATGGGATTTGCATGTTTATGAATAGTGTTTTGAATTTCCGAATGGATTTGCATAATAATGAATGATGTTTAGAATTTACGAATTAGATTTGAGCATTTTTTAATCGCATTTTCGATTTACGAATTAATTTGTGTAATTTTGAATCGTGTTTTAAATTAACAAAATAAATGTGGATATTTCTGAATATTGTTTTGAACTTACGAATTGAATGTGTATTTTTGAATCGCGTTTTAAAATGTACTAATTGGATTTGCATATTTATGTATATTGTTTTGAATTTCCGACTTGGATTTGCATATTTATGAATACTGTTTCAAACTTACAAATTTAATTAGCATATTTATGAATATTGTTTTGAATTTATGAAATGGATGTGTATTTTTGAAATCGAGTTTTAAATTTACAAATTGGATTTGAATATTTATGAATCATGTTTTAAATTTCTGAATGGGATTTGCATATTTATGAATAGTGTTTTGAATTTCTGAATGGGATTTGCATAATTATGAATCATGTTTAGAATTTACGAATTGGATTTGAGTATTTTTAAATCATGTTTTGAATTTATGAATTGTATTTGCATATTTATGTATCGTGTTTTGAATTTCCGAATGGGATTTGCATATTTATGAATCATGTTTTAAATTGACAAATTGGATTTGTGTATTTTTGAATCGTGTTTTGAATTTAGATTTTTAATTTTTTTTGCATAATTATTAATATTATCTTGAACTTACAAATTGGATTTTGTGCATTTATAAATTGTGTTTTGAATTTACGAATTGGATTTTGTAAATGTGAATTGTGTTGTGGATGTATGAGTCATATTTTATAAATGCATTATTTTTGAGACTGATCTGGCTCCATACACTCCTGCATGTCTTTTGTGAGCTGTACCTCTGCAGATTGTGTTTTAGGTTTTTTGTTTCTCTCCAGCATGTTTTTATGATCGGTACATCTGCAGATTGTGTTGCTGTGACAGTGGATGGGGTTTTCAGATGTGAAGGACAGCAGATGATGGAGGTGAATGAACAGCTCTGGGACTCATTTGATGACACTGGAGTTTCTTCTGTTTTCTGACCTCATGCATAATGCAGTGCAGAGATTAGAGACGGAAACAGTTTCTTCTCTCATGTGAAGAAACACTCAGAATCTAAATGACATAAACATGTGCTCTACAACCTACAGCAGCCCTTCATGACTTTACTTCACTGCATGTGCGTGTGCTTTACGGATAGACTTCGACTGCAGTTTTTAACCAGAAATACTGCAAAACTGATTTTCAATATAGCTGACAGATTCTGATAGTTAAAAAAAGATTTATAAATAAATATATAATAAAAAAAACTTTACATTTATTTTAACTGTTTAATTTAAAGAAACTTTGGATTCAATTTCAGCTGCTTTTTTTTTTCCAGAAATACTGTAAAACTGATTTTCACTATAGATGACAACAGATTTTGATAGTTAAAAAAAATATATATATATATATATAAATAAATATATAATTTAGCTAAACTTTACATTTAATTTTAACTGCAGTTTTTAACCTGAAATACTTTAAAAGTGATTTTTACTATAGCTGGCAACAGATTTTGATAATTTTGATAGTGATAATAAAAATATTGAAATAAATATATAGTAAAAGAAATAAAATAATAAAACTTAACATTTCATCTTAAATGTAATTATATTTTTTATTAAACTTAAAATTAAATAAAATTAATTAAATAAATAAATAAATAAAAGGTCGCTGGTTCGAGCCTCGGCTGGGTCAGTTCTGTGTGGAGTTTGCATGTTCTCCCCGTGTTGGCGTGGGTTTCCTCTGGGTTCTCCGGTTTCCCCCACAGTCCAATACATGCGCTTTAGGGAAATTGGGTAGGCTAAATTGTCCGTAGTGTATGTGTGTGAATGGGAGTGTATGGGTGTTTCCCTGTGATAGGTTGCAGCTTGAAAGGCATCCGCTGCATAAAAACATATGCTGGATAAGTTGGCGGTTCATTCTGCTGTGGCGACCCCAGATTAATAAAGGGACTAAGCCGAAAAGAAAATGAATGAATGAATGAATGAAATAAAATTTATGTACAATACCATAAATCAAATAATATTAAACAACTAAATAATAATAATAATAATAATATTAATAATATTAATGATAACAACAACAATAATAATAACAACAACAACAATAATAATAATTAAAAATTTATTTTTACTAAAGCTTGCAACATAATTTGATAGTTAAATTAAACAAAATTATATATATATATATATATATATATATATATATATATATATATATATATATATATATATATATATATATATATATATATATATAAAATACAATAAAAACGTTATATTTAATTTATATAATTTATTTAATTATACATTTTAATTTAACTTTAAATTAGATAAAAAGAATAAAATAAATTTACAATATGATACAATAAATTAAATACAATTAAATAATAACAACAACAACAACATTAATAATAGTAATAGAATTAGAATAATATACGTTTATTTGAATTATATTTAATAATATTGCATTAACATAATACAGTAAACACATTAATATTGTGAAATATTATGTTAATTTAAAATAAACTTTTTCAATTTCATGTGACGCCTGCAAAGGTAGATAACAAACATTTATTGTTACTATTTTTATTATTATTATTATTATTATTATTAATTTTAAAACAGGCTTATATTTTTGTAGATAATGAATATGACATAAAATTACACTTTTATAAAAATACAGATGGAGTTTTTACATATGTTATTGTTATTATTATTATTATTATTATTATTATTATTATTATTATTATTATTATATTATTATTATTATTATTAATATTATATTACATAATATATTATTATTATTATTATTATTATTATATTATTACTATTATTATTATTATCTTTATACAATATATCATATATATAATTAAATATATTCATGTAATTTGCAGGGTTAAAAACAATTATATTTTTGTAAACAATAAATAATCGCACTATTACATAAAATTACACTCATAAAAATACTGATAAAAGAGATTTTACATGTTGTTATTATTATTATTATTATTATTATTATTATTATTAAATATTCAAATAAATAAGTAATTGCAATTCTTTTTTTTATCATCCAGAGTGAATTTATTCAATAAAAACATTTATGGGCCATTACTCACATTTATGTCAATCGAAAGTTGAATAAAAAAAAAGATCAAGCTCTGCGAAATAAAACAGCAGTCTAATAATCAGCCGTTTACAGCTATTAAAATGTTCATAATGCTGAATGCCTCATTTAATTACTTATTTTATCCTGAGAAAAAAATCAATTTACGGCCCCTCCAATGTTTAAAGCGTATTGAATGAATGCAAATGGTGTTGTTGGCTGTGATTAATCATAAGTAATCCTGATTAACGAATCGCTCCAATTCTACATGAAGCGACCGGCTGACCTTTACTCGCAGGTAAAGCGGGTTTTTCCAGCACAGAACTGAATCATAATGAAGCATATACTCATAATCCCCAAAGGATTACTGCGGTAATCTATAATAAGGCTCGTCATAACACAGAGGTAGGAATTTACAATTATTGGCCATGTTCCAGGAAATGAGACGGCTTTAAAACTAATTGTTCAGGCTTACGGTGGTTAAACTGAGTCAGTTCGATAAGTAGCGCAAATTATGAGCAAACTTTTTAAGACTATCCCTGATAATCAGTCAAAATGATGTGTCTGACTTTGTAGAAAGCGCATTATAAAAAAGTGATGCTGGCAGAAAACTTGTTACTTTCCACCCCAAACACACAATATGTTCATTATCAGGCACTCCCTTA
Organism: Danio kyathit; assembly: GCA_903798195.1. NCBI lineage: Eukaryota > Metazoa > Chordata > Actinopteri > Cypriniformes > Danionidae > Danio > Danio kyathit. Next base: position 2,387,355 of record LR812520.1, on the reverse strand, counting down.
TACTGACAACTGGCTTAAACACACATTTTCCCACCATTGCTAACTGGAACGAACCATTTATTTCAAATAAGGGTGAGCTCGCCTTACTGTTCTATTGATGAGATGCATTAAAAATCATTTTAAACTGTAAATATGTGACCACTGAAGATGAATATGGATGTCAGTTCACCTTCAGAAGATGTTTAGAAGAAAACTGAATACCTGTAACCAACGACTTCCACAGTAGGACAAACAAATACTATGGAAGTCAATGGTTACAGGTTTTCAAAATACCTTTTCCTGTTTATTTACTCCATTTTAAACACTGAATATGTGGTCACTGAAGATGAATATGGATGTCAGTTCACCTTTAGAAGGGTAGTATCTTCAGTGAAGATATTCTGGAGAAAGCTGAAATCCGGTAACCATTGACTTTCATAGTAGGACTAACAAATACTATTGAATTCAATGGTTACAGGTTTCCAACATTTTTCAAAATATATTTTCCTGTTCATTTACTCCATTTTAAACATCAATTCACCTTACAAGATATTTTGAAGTAAGCTGAAAACCGGTAACCATTGCCAAGCTTCTGAAGCGTGATCATCCAACAATCAAGCGTTTCATTCAAAATAGTCAACAGGGTCGCAAGAAGCGTGTGGAAAAACCAAGGCGCAAAATAACTGCCCATGAACTGAGAAAAGTCAAGCGTGCAGCTGCCAAGATGCCACTTGCCACCAGTTTTGCCATATTTCAGAGCTGCAACATCACTGGAGTGCCCAATAGCACAAGGTGTGCAATACTCAGAGACATGGCCAAGGTAAGAAAGGCTGAAAAACGACCACCACTGAACAAGACACACAAGCTGAAACATCAAGACTGGGCCAGGAAATATCTCAAGACTGATTTTTCTAAGGTTTTATGGACTGATGAAATGAGAGTGAGTCTTGATGGGCCCGTGGCTGGATCGGTAAAGGGCAGAGAGCTCCAGTCCGACTCAGACGCCAGCAAGGTGGAGGTGGAGTACTGGTTTGGGCTGGTATCATCAAAGATGAGCTTGTGGGGCCTTTTCGGGTTGAGGATGGAGTCAAGCTCAACTCCCAGTCCTACTGCCAGTTTCTGGAAGACACCTTCAAGCAGTGGTACAGGAAGAAGTCTGCATCCTTCAAGAAAAACATGATTTTCATGCAGGACAATGCTCCATCACACGCGTCCAAGTACTCCACAGCGTGGCTGGCAAGAAAGGGTCTAAAAGAAGAAAAACTAATGACATGGCCTCCTTGTTCACCTGATCTGAACCCCATAGAGAACCTGTGGTCCATCATCAAATGTGAGATTTACAAGGAGGGAAAACAGTACACCTCTCTGAACAGTGTCTGGGAGGCTGTGGTTGCTGCTGCACGCAATGTTGATGGTGAACAGATCAAAACACTGACAGAATCCATGGATGGCAGGCTTTTGAGTGGCCTTGCAAAGAAAGGTGGCTATATTGCTCACTGATTTGTTTTTGTTTTGATTTTGAATGTCAGAAATGTATATTTGTGAATGTTGAGATGTTATATTGGTTTCACTGGTGAAAATAAATCATTGAAATGGGGATATATTTGTTTTTTGTTAAGTTGCCTAATAATTCTGCACAGTAATAGTCACCTGGACACACAGATATCCTCCTAAAATAGCTCAAACTAAAAACAAACTAAAAACTACTTCCAGAAATATTCAGCTTTGATATTAATGAGTTTTTTGGGTTGATTGAGAACATGGTTGTTGTTCAATAATAAAATTAATCCTCAAAAATACAACTTGCCTAATAATTCTGCACTCCCTGTAAATACACACTTGATTCCATATACAGTCAAGCCAGAAATCATGTATAATCCTGGCAAAAATGTACTTTTATTTAACCAGTAAGTTGTTTTTATGAACCTGAAATTACCCAGGCTTCTCCCAAAAGATAATAAGATGATATACAAGAGGCATCATTGTGTAAAAATACATATTTCTCAAATTTTATTTACATTTGAACAAAAACTTTAAGTCAGAATTTGCCAGTGGTATGAATCACTTCATGCTTGACTGTATATAAAAAGCGCATGTATAGAAAATATTTTAACATGAATTATTTAAACATAAGATAAAAATGAGATATAAATATTTAACGGACTTTAAGAGTAAAAGACTAAGCACTAAGTTGCATCATTTGGCCTACTCGAGTGTTTGCTTGATTTATCTGCACTCATTTTGAGTTAATAATGGTGTGGGAAATTCATAAACACACATTTTTTTCCCCTCCCAGATTGTCATAAGTCATTCAAAACACTACAGTCTCACTGAGAAATATGCGCCTCAATGCCAGGAGATGCATGACAGACAAAAACAAACAGAGCGAAAAAAAAGCAGACTACAGATCCAAATCTCACACTTCTTAAAATCATAATTCCTATAATGCAGGTTATGATGAAATCTGTCACAATATACACTGATCATAATGCAGTCGACACTCTTAATGCATCCTTTTTATATCATAAAGAATCACTTAAAGAGATAGTTCACCCACAAAAAAAAATCATCATTTACTCACCCTTCACTCATTTTAAATCTTTATGAGTTTCTTTCTTCTGTCGAACACAAAAGAAGATACTTTGAAAAATTATCGTAACTATTGACTACCATATCAGGAAAAGCAAATACCATTGAAGCAAAGACTATCGAGATTTACAAAGACGCACTGGGGAATAGAGTAACTGTAAAGAAGAAAAAAAAAGAAATCTTTAAAATGTACTGTAAAAAAACAGCAGCTGTAGTTGCAAGTGTTTTACCGTAAAAAAAAACAAACAATATAATACAAACCATAAAAAATGTAAACTTTACATTAAAATATAAAAGTATTTTAGTATTTTACTGTAAAACAATAAAAATACCATAAAATAATATTCAAAGTTTACAGTAAAGTTTACTGTGGTTGCCAGTATTTTACCGTAAAAAAAAAAAAAACATAAAATAATATTCAGATTTTACAGTAAAGTTTACTGTGGTTGCCAGTATTTTACCAAAAAAAAACTATACAAACCATTTTTTACAGTAAAATTTACTGTAATACTGGCAACTACAGTACATTTTACTGTAAAAACTGTGGTTTGTATAGTATTTTTTACGGTAAAATACTGGCAACCACAGTACATTTTACTGTAAAAATTATAGGTGTGGTATTGTATTTTTTTTACAGGAAAATTTGCTGTGATTGCCAGTATTTTACCGTTAAAACACAATACAAACCATAATTTTTACAGTAAAATTTACTGTGGTTGAGAGTATTTTACCATAAAAAATACAATACAAACCATAATTTTTACAGTAAAATTTACTGTGGTTGCCAGTATTTTACCATAAAAAATACAATACAAACCATAATTTTTACAGTAAATTTTACTGTGGTTGCCAGTATTTTACCATAAAAAATACAATACAAACCATTATTTTTACAGTAAAATGTACTGTGGTTGCCAGTATTTTACCATAAAAAATACAATACAAACTATGATTTTTACAGTAAAATGTACTGTGGTTGCCAGTATTTTACCATAAAAAATACAATACAAACTATATTTTTTACAGAAAAATGTACTGTGGTTGCCAGTATTTTACTGTAAAAAAATACAATACAAACTATAAAAAATATATTCAATTTTTACAGTAAAATTTACTGCGATTGCCAGTATTTTGTCATAAAAACACAATACAAACCATAATTTTTACAGTAAAATTTACTGTGGTTGCCAGTATTTTACCATAAAAAATACTATACAAACCATAAAAGAAATTTCGAATTTTACAGTAAAATTTATTGTGGTTGCCAGTATTTTACTGTAAAAAAAATACAATACAAACCATACATTTTACAGTAATATGTACTGTGGTTGCCAGTATTTTACTGTAAAAAAAATACAAACCATAAAAGAAGTTACAATTTTTACAGTAAATTTTACTGCGGTTGCTAGTATTTTACCATGAAAAATACAATACAAATCATAATTTTTACAGGAAAATTTGCTGTGATTGCCAGTATTTTACTGTAAAAAAATACAATACAAACTATAAAAAATATATTAAATTTTTACAGTAAAATTTACTGCGATTGCCAGTATTTTGCCATAAAAACACAATACAAACCATAAATTTTACAGTAAAATTTACTGTGGTTGCCAGTATTATACCATAAAAAATACAATACAAACCATAAAAGAAATTTCGAATTTTACAGTAAAAACAAAATTTACTGTCCCTTTAAGTTCGCTATTTCAATTGAAGTAAATGATAACAATTTTTTGGTGAACCATCACTTTAAGTTTATTATTTTAATTGAAGTAAACGATAACAATTTTTTGGTGAACGGTCACTTTAAGTTTATTATTTTAATTGAAGTAAACGATAACAATTTTTTGGTGCACCGTCACTTTAAGTTTATTATTTTAATTGAAGTAAACGATAACAATTTTTTGGTGAACCGTCACTTTAAGTTTATTATTTTAATTGAAGTAAACGATAACAATTTTTTGGTGAACGGTCACTTTAAGTTTATTATTTTAATTGAAGTAAACGATAACAATTTTTTGATGAACCGTCACTTTAAGTTTATTATTTTAATTGAAGTAAACGATAACAATTTTTTGGTGAACGGTCACTTTAAGTTTATTATTTTAATTAAAGTAAACGATAACAATTTTTTGGTGAACGGTCACTTTAAGTTTATTATTTTAATTGAAGTAAACGATAACAATTTTTTGGTGCACCGTCACTTTAAGTTTATTATTTTAATTGAAGTAAACGATAACAATTTTTGGGCGACTCATCCCTTTAAGTTTGTCATTTCAACTGAAGTAAACGATAACAATTTTTGGGCGACTCATCCCTTTAAGTTCATCATTTCAACTGAAGTAAACAATAACAATTTTTGGGTGAACCGTCCCTTTAAGACTTCATTTGAAAACCTGGCTGTGTGTCATCTTGTCATTGAGGCGTATTTTAGGCAAGGACAAAACCTCATCCTCCGAACAAAATCCTCATTCTCCGATTGGCAAGAGAAGCAGTAGTTAGCAGTCAGCAAAGCGCTCGCTAACAGACTCCCGACAAACAAGACATTTCTGGAGAATCAATGCAAATTAATTCACTAATATAATCCAGATGGCAAAGCGCAGAGGTGGTGTTTTCAGAGGCGTTCTGCTACTGGAGATACGGCTTCTCTTGTTTCCTGCATGACTGGACGGAGGTTGAAGATGGAGAAACCATATCTCTGAATGTGGACATTTGTGGACGCTTTTCCCATGACAGCGCAGTGATAATACCCTGATATCGGTGTCACACACACTGATTCAGACATGAAAGCTACTGAAAGCTAAAACAAGACAACAACAAAAAGTCCATGCAGCCTGACGTGAAACGGTTTCACAGCAGACATTTATGACGCATGTTATGCTGAAATCTGTGTGCAATGCAGACTCTTTATTATCATCATGTCTAAATTGAGTTGTTATAATGAGAGGACCGAAGAGTGCAAAGTTAAAGCGAGTTAATGCACACGCAGATCTGTCTACGGCTGCACCGCTGCAAATATGACTTATAAAAATAGAAAGCACAAACAGCGAGCGCTTACAAAAATATGCAGACGCTGAAGCATTTGAAAAGCAGACGTCAATCACTCATACTCTACTACAGCACTGCAGAAATACTGGAAAACCCACATTCATACAGCTTCAGCATCCACTCGGCAGCAAAGTACATGCGCGTCTCTAGTAAAATACACACTAGGGCTGCACAAAATAACAGTTTAAGGCTATAAATGGCTATTAACTCAATTATTAAATGCCAACTAACTAAATTACTAAATGGCTGTCAACTAAATTACTAAATACTAACTAACTACATTACTAAATGCCATAGATATATACACTAGATGTGGCATACGGACCCTGAGCATGCGTCAATAGCGCCGCCACATTGGTACAGGGCTCCCAGGACAAAAGTCATTCAACCGCATGGTCAAGACAGTGTGCCAACGTGAAGATGCTGGACTTTAGCGCTGTGTACGGGTGTAGCAACAAGCAAACAAAGAAAACAAAGCACAGAGGCAGAACATTTCATCATTTTTTTTTTAGTTTTTGTATGTTATGAACTTTTGTACTAAACAAGTCACGTTATTGATGATAATACAGTCACTTACTGCATTCACCATAAGGCAAAGTAACACCAACTCGCACTAAATAACAGGCTTATGCTAGTTTTGTTGAATAAAATAAGCAAAGAATGAAAAAGAAATACGACAACAAGACGCCGCGTTGCCAGAAACGTGCATTATTGTCAGCTAATTACTTGTCGTTCATGACGGAGATTCATTTACAAACAAATCGCTCCCTCCATCAGAATGAGAAGTGAAGGCAGGCGAGGAGGTGTGTTTCAGGACATGGATTAGCTCAAATTTAACAGGGAAAGAGATAATACATTTCCATACACACAAACACACGCTCTTTGTCAACAACGCCCGTGCGGCCACTTATCCATCGATGTAGGAAAGGGATGTAAAATCATAATTTTCGTGATTTAAAAAAATATTTGTGTACTGACCACCGGGAAAACTCCCGATCATAGATATATGTGTATATCTCTGGCTCTGGATAGCCACAGTCCTCCATTGCACCTTCATCCCATATTCATTTCAATGGAGCGCTACCCTGTACTAAAATGGCGGCTCTATTGGCGCATTCCTTCCAATAGAAAACAACAGGGCAGGCGACATCTAATGATATCTATGACTAAATGCTAACTACATTACTAAATGCTTATCAACTAAATTATTAAATGTCAACTAAATCCTAACTAAATTGCTAAATGCTAACTAAATAAATTACTAAATGCTAACTAAAATAACAAATGCTAACTAACTAAATTAATAAAATAATAATTAACTAAATGACTAAATGTTTACTTAATGCTAACTAAATTACTAAATGTTAGCATAAATGTTAAATAACTAAATTACTTAATGCTAACTAAGTAGATGACTTACTAAATGCTAACTCACTGAATTAGTAAATGTTAACAAAGCTAACTAAAATATATAACTAAACTAATAAAAACTAAACTATCCTGTTGAAAAAAACGGCTTAAACCAGCCTAGGCTGGTTGGCTGGTTTTAGCTGATATACCAGGCTGGTTTTAGAGGGGTTTTGGCCATTTTTAGGGTGGTTTCCAGCCATTTCCAGCCTGGTCTAAGCTGGTCAGGCTAGAAGCCCAGCCAAAACCAGCTATGCCCAGCTTAAACAAGGCTGGTCAAGCTGGTTTTAGCTGGTAATTTTTCAGCCTCAAATGGCTGGAAATCTACCTGGAAATGGCCAAAACCCCTCTAAAACCAGGCTGGTCTACCAGCTAAAACCAGCCAACCAGCCTAGGCTGGTTTAAGCCATTTTTTTCAGCAGGGTATACTAACTAGATTATGAAATGCTAACTAAATTAGCTACTAAATGCCAAATAAAATGACTAAATTTTAGCTAACTAACTAAATAAACTATGCTAACTAACTAAATTACGAAATGCTAACTAAATTAGCTACTAAATGCCAAATAAAATGACTAAATGTTAACTAAAAGCTAACTAACTAAATAACTAACTAAATTATGAAATGCTAACTAACCCTGCTGAAAAATCCAACTTAAACCAGCCTAAGCTGGTTGGCTGGTTTTAGCTGGTCGACCAGGCTGGTTTTAGAGGGTTTTTGGCCATTTTCAGCCTGGTCTTAGCTGGTCAGGCTGGAAAATGACCAGCTAAAACCAACTTGACCTGCCTGGTTTAAGCTGGACATAGCTGGTTTTGGCTGGTTTTAGCTGGTCAACTCCCAGCCTGACCAGCTAAGACCAGCCTGGAAATGGCTGGAAACCAGCCTGGAAATGGCCAAAACCCCTCTAAAACCAGGCTGGTCGACCAGCTAAAACCAGCAAACCATCCTAGGCAGGTTTAAGCTGGATTTTTCAGCAGGAAAATTAGCTACTAAATGCCAAATAAAATGACTAAATGTTAACTAAAAGCTAACTAACTAAATAACTAACTAGATTATGAAATGCTAACTAAATTAGCTACTAAATGACAAATAAAATGACTAAATGTTAGCTAACTAACGAAATAAACTATGCTAACTAAATAACTAACTAAATTATGAAATGCTAACTAAATTAGCTACTAAATGCCAAATTAAATGATTAAATGTTAACTAAAAGCTAACTTACTAAATAAACTATGCTAACTAAATAACTAACTAAATTATGAAATGCTAACTAAACGCTAACTAACTAAATGACTAGACGCTTAGAAAAGTCACCCAACAGATGAACCATAATGCATTGCACACAAGAGAGACGCTCTTACCTTCTGAAGGTTGTAGAAATATCACAGTTAGCAACAGTCCGAGCACTAGCGAACGTTTCCACAGTGAAGCAGCCATTTTGGCTCCTGAAGACGCAGTAGAGGAGTGGAGATTGTGAAGAAGTAGTAAACGTCAGCGATCGGTCGTTCTCCACCGCTCAGCACTCATACTCCATCTGAAACACAGAAATACACCCTGCATTAGCCAACACATTTCTAAACATAATAGTTTTAATAACTCATTTCTAATAACTGATTTCTTTTCTCTTTCTCATGATGACAGTAAATAATATTAGACTAGATATTCTTCAAGACACTTCTATACAGCTTAAAGTGACATTTAAAGGCTTAACTAGGTTAATTAGGGTAAAGTTAGGGTAATTAGGCAAGTCATTGTATAACAGTGGTTTGTTCTGAAGACAATCCAAAACTGATATTGCTTAAGGGGGCTAATAATATTGACCTTAAAATGGGTTAAAAAAAATAAGAACTGCTTTTATTCTAGCCGAAATAAAACAAACAAGACTTTCTCCAGAAGAAAAAATATTATAGGAAATACTGAGAAAAATTCCTGAATCTGTTCAACATCATTTGGGAAATATTTGAGAAAGAATAAATATTGCACAGGAGACATAAAATATGACATTAAAATAATATTTTATTAAAACAGATTCACTTAGAAACACAAATTTCATCTGAAAATGACATGAAAAAATTACATATTATAAAATAAATTACAAAATTACATATTATAAAATAAATTACATATTACAAACACATAAAATTACAAAAAAAAATGCATATTACATGAAAAAAATATAATATTTTACAAAAATACAAAACTTGACTCCTACTTTTGGATATTAGTTTTAAAAATAAAGTAAGTGTAATTTATTCTGTTATATATGCCTTTATTCATTTTTTTATTATTCCAAATTTGTTGTGATACTTTTAATAAGCAATTTGAAGTTTAATTACTTTATTAATTTACATTGTAATAATTACAATACAAATTTAATAACTATAATATTCATAAAACCAGTTATACAAACACTCGTCTAAAATAAACCAGTTTTGGGCAGAATCTTAAATCCACTGCATTGTTACTGGCTCTGAGAAGCGCAATTACTCCTGCTTTATCTAAAATTAGGACGGCACAGTGGCTCAGTGGTTAGCACTCAACAAGAAGGTCGCTGGTTCGAGTCCCGGCAGGGTCAGTTGACATTTCTGTTTGGAGTTTGCATGTTCTCCACGTTCGCATGGGTTTCTTCCGGGTGCTCCGGTTTCCCCCACAGTCCAAACACATGCGCTATAGAGGAATTGATGAACTAATTTGGCCGTAGTGTATGAGTGTGAACGAGTGTGTATGGGTGTTTCCCAGTACTGGGTTGCAGCTGGAAGGGCATCTGCTGTGTAAAACATACGCTGGAATAGTTGGCGGTTCATTCCACTGTGGCGACCCCTGATGAATAAAGGGACTAAGCCGAAGGAAAATGAAAGAATGGATGAAAATAGCTGCAATATTCATAAAATCAATTATACAAACACTCGTCTAAAATAAACCAGTTTTGGGCAGAAACTTAAATCCACTCATTTTGCAAATTGCTCTGAGATGCACAAATACTCCTGCTCTGTCTGAAATTAATTTGTCCAACAACAATAACAACAAAAGAGACCAGGCTATTGAGTCTGAAATGAAGCTCACTCAATAACTCCTTATTGTCTGTCGAACTGCTGCATGAAATCAATAGCACATCTGTGATGGATCGCTCTCGGTTGTGTGATATTACAGAACTATATCATATCTCTCATATCATAGCCACAGCCATATCACCCTGCAGCCCAAGACCGGTTACTCACTGAAGCTAAGCCGGGCTGAGCCTGGTCAGTACCTGGATGGGAGTCCACATGGGAACACTAGGTTGCTGTTGGATGTGGTGTTAGAGAGGCCAGCAGGGGGCGCTCAACCTGTGGTCTGTGTGAGTCCTAATGCCCCAGTGAAAGTGAAGGGGACACTACACTGTCAGTGGGCCCCGTCTTTTGGATGAGACGTTAAACCGAGGTCCTGACTCTCTGTGATCATTAAAAATCCCATGGCACTTCTCGTAAAGAGTAGGGATGTAACCCCGGTGTCCTGGCCAAAGTCTCTCAATCGGCACTTTCCCAATGCTACACACTGGTGGTGGTGTGGAGAGACTCCCCTCATGATTGTGAAGCGCTTTGGGTGTATGGCCATACACAATAAATGCACTATATAAATACACATTACTTTACATCTTATAAACACACAAATATCACTGTGTGTTGCGTTTTTGGCTTTCATAATATGAATCACTGCCTCGTCACATAAAATTGACTTAATTTATTGCACTTCTCTGCTATATGGATATTGCAATTATTATCCCCCATGTATATTCCCCCCAATACTAATTTCTGTTTAACAGAAAGATTTTATTTCAACACATTTCTTTTTTTTTATTATTATTGAAGGAAGACTTCTAGGCGGGATTACTGTAATGCTCTGTTCCCTGGTTGCCCAGCATCCTCTATTAATACACTTTAGCTAGTACAAAATGCAGCTGCCAGAGTTCTTACCAGGCCTAGAAAATATGATCAGATCACCCCAATTTTATCCTCCTTACACTGGCTGCCTGTTAAGTTCCGTATTGATTATAAAATATTACTCCTTACCTATAAAGCTTTAAATAATCTAGCTCCTGTTTATCTAACCAACCTTCTGTCTCGCTACAATCCAACTCCTCTTTAAGATCTCAAAACTCAGGGCTTCTGGTAGTACCTAGAATAGCAAAGTCTACTATAGGAGGTCGAGCCTTCTCATTTATGGCTCCTAAACTCTGGAATAGCCTTCCTGATAATGTCCAGGGCTCAGACACACTCTCGCAGTTCAAAACTAGATTAAAGACCTATCTTTTTAGTAAAGCATACACTCAGTGCATCACTTAGCGGTATGATGCATGAATGTGCTCCACGTATCTCGTTTATATACACTATGAACAGCAGCTACGCTAATTATTCTCTTTATTCTCTTTTTCCACCTTGGGATACTCATCTCGAGGACTATGCAGCGCCACTGATGCGATCCAAGACCTGTAAAGAGATGATCCCAAGGTTTCCATAATTCTGGACCAGGCCGTATCCTGAGCAGCTGCTGTGGTGGTCATGGAGGAGTGGAGAGCATGAGACTGATTCCTGTGAGACTCCAGGGACTGCCGAGTCTTCGCTGACGTCCAGCGTTCTCCAGCCTCCGGTGCCTAGACTGCAGCTCTGCACAAGACGTTTGGCCATAGGAGAAATGATCCTGCTAACTGAGCCTGGTTTCTCTCGAGGTTTTTTTTTTTCCTTCACTTTCGCTCATTGGTAAAGTTTTTTTTTCCTCGCCGCTGTCGCCACTAGCTTGCATGGTTCGGGATCTGTAGAGCTGCGCATCGATGGATTTGCTCTTCAGTGTTTGGACTCTCAGTAGTGATTATTAACCCACACTGAACTGAGCTAAACTGAACTGAACTTAAAGGGTCACGAAACACCAAAACACATGTGTTGAGCTGTTGACAGTCATATGTGTGTCCCACGCTGCTATAAACACTATGAGGACACATATATTGCACTAAAAAGTGAAAATTGGTTGTTTTTGCTTTATTTTGAGCAAATTCGTTCTTCCGGTTTGAAACTAATTTTTGAAGCTGCGTCACGGCCATGAGATACATAGCCTGTAAATCCAGCAGTAGAGTGGCTGTCTGTCTTTTCTAGAACATTGTGACGTATCTGAGTGTGCGGCCTTAATTCATGAGAAAGACGTGCTTCAAACCAATCAGCGCGCTCTATTGTGTATGACGCGTGGCGTGGCGCCCCACCATGGTAGAATGAATGTAGCGGAAACCTTGTATTCATAACCGCGTTCGTGTTTTAAAAAAAAAAAACACTAAAATAAAAACTGCTAAATTTGGCCATCTATAATCCCTAATAATAACTACTGTACAGCAGTCCCACAACATTCTGACACTCGATAACACTCGAACACCCTGTCAGAAAAGTCTAGTGGCTGAGAATGAGCTTTTTACAGTGTCTGCTATAATGTTAATGTTGTTTTTGGTGTGTTTACATGATGAATATGGCCATGGTGTAAATGCACAGTATAGTTATGATCTTATTGCCACATTAGATCGTTATGATAACATAATATATGCCTTCAGTGATTTCCTGAAGATAAACACCAAAAAATAACCCAACTGGAATAACTACAGCAGGCGCCATCGTCTGATCTCCTATGAAAGAGATCGAGATGACATATGATGACGTGTGCAGGTGCTGTAGTGCTGTCCCAATTCTTAGGGGTACATTTTGAAGCTCTTCCCCTTCACACTTGTTTTTAAGGGCCAAGGGGAAGGGGAAAGGCTACAAAAATAGAATTGGGCCTAAAGGTGGTTTACTTGATTTCCAATCAAGCAATATTCTTCTCCAAGCCATAAGATACGCAAAGGCATAAGCGTCTTGATAATTATTGGACATGGCTGTACCTTGTTCAACAGCCATTTCAAATATAGACCTAATGTCTTTATTATATGCCTTGGACAGAATTTTCAATATAGTTGTCCAATAATCAAACAGTCTGGGTCAATTTTCAACACATTTCTCAACATAATAATTTTAATAACTCATTTTTAATAACTCATTCATTCATTTTCTTTTCAGCTTAGTCCCTTTATTAATCTCGGGTCGCCACAGCGGAATGAACCGCCAACTTATCCAGCACGTTTTTATGCAGCGGATGCCCTTCCAGCCGCAACCCATCTCTGGGAAACACCCACACACACTCATTCACACTCATACACTACGGACAATTTAGCTTACCCAATTCACCTGTACTGCATGTCTTTGGACTGTGGGGGAAACCGGAGCACCCGGTGGAAACTCACGCGAACGCAGGGAGAACATGCAAACTCCACACAGAAACGCCAACTGACCCAGCCGAGGCTCGAATCAGTGACCTTCTTGCTGTGAGGCGACAACACTATTTCTAATAACTATTTCTTTTATCTTTGCCATGATGACAGCACATATTTCCTCCTTTCCCTTTATTCATCGGGGGTCACCACAGCGGAACTATTCCAGCATTTGTTTTATGCAGTGGATGACTTTCCAGCCGCAACCCAGTACTGGGAAACACCCATATAGACATTTTCACACACAGCCAATTTAGTTAATCAATTCCCCTATAGCGCATGTGTTTGGACTGTGGGGGAAAGTGGAGCACCCGAAGTAAAGCACCCCACGCCAACACGGGGAGAACATGCAAACTCCACACAGAAACGCCAACTGGCCCAACCGGGACTCAAACCAGTGATCTTCTTGCTGTGAGGCTACAGTGCTAACCACTGAGCAACCGTGCCACCCTAAAGTCAGTAAAGACAACTTAGTTTGCATAAATTCAGCCCAAATAAATTGTTTGCAACCACTTACCTTAAAAAACAAACCAAAATTAGTCATAATACAATGAATTTTATTGCCAGTGATATTCTCCACATAAACAACAGTGGATCCATAATAAAACCAGCTTCCCGACTGAAGTCTCCCTCAATCTGCTCTGATCAGAGACGCACCGACAGCACAAAGCTCATCATAACCGCACGACGGATTCGACCCATTTAAATTCCACACACAATATTCTGTTTGAAAGCGCTATCGAGCAGATCAAACATCTCAAAGGGGTCGACAGCCTCGGAGAAGAGATAACGCTGAATTAGACACTTATCAAACTGCACATCAAGAGCATTACTTAAAAATGAGCAGTGTTTAAACCACAGCGACGGCTCCGTATTAAAGCTAAACAGAGAATTCATTACAACATGTTTTAATACTGTGGCTATAATGAGCTATCAAATGGAAAGACTGTAATACACACCAAACACTGCTGGATTAAAAGAATAATGCCGTAATACTGATTTTAAAGGGATAGTTCACCTAAAAAAAGGAAAATTCTGCTATCATTTACTTAACCTTTATGAATTTCTTGAACACAAAAGAAGATATTTGCTGAAAACCAGTAACCATTGACTTCTATGGTAGGAAAAACAAATACTACGGAAGTCAATGGTTACAGGTTTCTAACATTCTTCAAAATATCTTTAAATAATGTTGGAAACTGGTAACCATTGACTTCCATAGTTGGAAAAACGAATACTATGGAAGTCAATGGTTACAGGTTTTTTACATTTTTCAAAATATTCATAAATAAAGCTGGAAACCGGTAACCACTGACTTCCATAGTAGGAAAAACAAACACTATGGAAGTCAATGGTTACAGGTTTTCTAACAATTTTTCAAAATATCCTTAAATAATGTTGGAAAATTTTAACTATTGACTTTAGAAAAACAAATACTACGGAAGTCAATGGTTACAGGTTTTCTAACATTCTTCAAAATATCCATTAATTATGTTGGAAACCGGTAACCACTGACTTCCATAGTAGGAAAAACAAATACTATGGAAGTCGATGGTTACAAGTTTTTAACATTCTTCAAAATATCTTCAAATAATGTTGGAAACCAGTAACCATTGACTTTTCTAAAGTAGGAAAAACATTTTATGGAAGTTGATGATTACAGGTTTTGAACATTTTTCAAAATATCCTTAAAAATCTTGGAAACCGGTAACTATTGACTTCCATAGTAGGAAAAACAAAGACTATGGAAGTCAATGGTTACAGGTTTCTAACATTCTTCAAAATATTTTTAAATGATGTTGTAAACCGGTAACCATTGACCTCCATAGCAGGACAAACAAATCCTATTAAATCCGAGTAAATAGTGAGTTTTTTATTTTTTTATTTTGAGGTGAATAATTATTTAAATAATTAATAATAAATAATAATTTAAAGAGACAGCTAGATAAATAAAAATAATTAACTATACCTGCTTGAGTTTCTTTCTTCTGTTAGTGATAGTGTCGTCATGATACTGGAATTTATAGCAACGATACGATACCAAGAAAAATATCGATATTCGATACCATTTTTCGATACTGCGAGCATACTGCAAAAGCAAGATCGTATCATTTGAAATATTCCAGTATCGATACTTAGCGAAATATCAATATTTTTGACAACACTAAAGGAAGATTGTTTGTTTACACTTTATTGCTTATAAGATATTTTAAATAACTTTGGAAACCGGAAACCACTGACTTCCATAGTAGGAAAAACAAAGACTATGAAAGTCAATCGTTACAGTTTTCTAACATTATTCAAGTACAGTTGAAGGTAAAATTATTAGCCCTTCTGGGATGTTATTTCAAATATTTCGTATTCAAAGGGCTGCAGAGCAAGATTTGCACAGTATTTCCTATAATATATTTTTTCTCCTGAAAAAAAGTCTTAATTCTTGTAGTTTGGCTTCAATTAAATATTTGCATTTTTATTTTTGAAACTATTTTTAAGGTCAATATTATTATGATTTTTTTTTTCCCCCGATTGGCTACAAAACAAACCACTATTGTCCAATAGTTTGCCTATTTAACCTAATTAACCCAATAACCTGCATCCCAATCAGCACAAATACTGCAGAAGACCTACTGGAACCCGCATGGACCCAAGATTCTCACACAAATCAGTCAAGTTTGGTGAAGGAGAAATCATGGTTTGGAGTGGATGGCAACATCAACAGCCTGAGGTATCAAGACGTTTGTGCTGCCCATTACATTACAAACCACAGGAGAGGGACAATTCTCCAGCAGGATAGCGCTCCTTCTCATACTTCAGCCTCCACATCAAAGCTCCTGAAAGCAAAGGTGCTCCAGGATTGGCCAGCCCAGTCACCAGACATGAACATTATTGAGCATGTCTGGGGTAAGATGGAGGAGGAGGCGTTGAAGATGAACACAAAGAGTCTTGATGAACTCTGGGAGTCCTGCAAGAACGCTTTCTTCACCATTCCAGATGACTTTATTAATAAGTGAGTCATTCAGAGATGTATGATGCAGTCCTCCAAGCTCATGATGGAGTCAGACACAATATTCATTCTGTTTCCACTGCAGCATGACTTTATATTCTATACTGGACATTATTTCTGTTCAGTGATGAGACTTTAGTCTAAGCAGAGTCAGATCTTACTGTCCTAATTAAATCATTCACAATCAAGACATGATCATATTTTATTGTGCTCAAATAAGCGTCATCTAGAGGCCTTTGCCTTTCATATAAGACACTTCTGATGCACATTTAAATCCACATTTCTACTCCCAACCAAAAACTCCTCTATTATAAAGCCATATTGTGCATCCTTGTGTCCGAACACAACAAAGAATATTGGAAAGCAAGCTTGTTTTACTTTACACAAGATGAAAGCAACCGCCTCATATCAATTTTGTTTCAGAACTTCAATTGGGTGTGAGAAAGACCAGGAGAGTGTAAATCAATCTCAATTACAGGGCAAGTTTTTCTGGAGAAAATGAGACTTGCTTGTGTGTGCAAAACTCACAGGCAGAATACTGGATTGTGACTCGGTCGCCATTACCGTGTTTTGATCCAATAAATGCAGCCTTGATAAGCAGAACAGGCAAAACACAGAAGAAAATCTGCACTACAGGCCTGTAGAAGTCTTGATTCTCAATGCTCAATGAGGACAAGCTATTTTTAGGGAATGCAAATATGTAACTCAGACTACATTTGTTGAGGAACGCAAAATACGCTGCTCCAGGTATGTTTCATTGCACGTTTCTGATGACAAATCCACTAGAGGGCGTTGTTTACATGTTTGTGAATCTGAAATAGGTTACTTAGGGTGTGTTTTGTTGTACGTTGCAGATACACAGCCTACTTGTAAACTTCCAGAAGAAGGCAGAGCTTGTGGTACAGAACAGCTAGCGAAACACTGAGCTAAACCCAACCAGTAGTATTTTCAGAAGCAGACGGAAGAGAAAAGTTCACTGCCAGCACATAGTTTACCTTGATTTTACATTAATTTTATCTCTTTTGTGGAAGCGTGCTTTGCTGGACTCGAACCCGAGCACTCTGCAGCACAAACACAACAAATTGAGCTCCAAGCAAACGGCAGAAAAGTGTCCACATGGAGATAGGTGACATGTTCATTACAAATCATAGACAGTGTTAAGATGTTCACTGGTGTTTATTTGGTGTTGTGCAAAGAACTGCACCAAAATAACTCTTTATTCGTCAATAATATGTCCCTGTAAATGTCATTAGTGTGAAAAGGAACTAAAGTTGATGTAATCAAGCAGTCAAACATGTGTTTAAGTATACTTTTGTGGTTAATTGACATTAATTATGTCTTGAATTGGCATTAATTGCCACTGGCTTCCTTGGTTTTGGGACTTGCATGGATGGATTTGCTCTTCGGTGTTTGGACTTTCAGCAGAGAAAATTAAACCACACTGAACTGAACTTCAACTCTGAAAACTGGACTGACACAGTTTCAGTTTACTAGAACGTCTGTGTGAAGCTGCTTTGACACAACCTACATTGTAAAAGCGCTAGAGAAATGAAGATGAATTTAATTTAATTACAACAATCTACAACAGTAAAAGAAAAACACAAAGCTTGGACACGATCTATAGTCAGTAAATTTGCTAAAACTACTAAACTAATTGCAATTTTATTAATTAATTAATTTAATTTAATAATTGTAATAGTAATAGTCAATTAAATAGTTTTAAATGATGCAAAATGTACAAAATACCCCACAAAATGAATGAAAAAAAATAATCAAAATTATTGGTCAAAAATGCCAATTTTGGTATTCAAATTAAAAAAAAAAAATAAGTAATAAATAAATAAATGTATATATAATTATATAAAAATACTAAATGTATATAGAATTTTTTATTTTTTGTTATAGTTAATAAAAGTGGAACTTTATTGGCTTAAATTTTTTATCTGTATAATTTAAGTTATTAAGTTCAATTTAAAAAGTCTTACAAAACTACTTAAAATTGTAAAATAAAATTGTTATAATAAAATTATTATTATAATTATTAAATACAATTATAGATAATTATTACAATGCACATTAAATTACATTTTTCAGCCAAGTGCATCCAGAATTTTCAGTTTCAGCTCAGAATTTTCAGCGAACATCTGATTAATGTACGAGCCGAATCGGAGGAGTTTCCTGAATTCTCCACACTCACATATTCTCTCATCACTAATAACAGTGCTGCTGTAAGAGTTTAATTCTGCAGCTTCAGTTTCTATATTTACATGTAATTACTTAGCAGACGCTTTTATTCAAATCAGCACAACAGACGCAAACAAAATCAACAAAGAGCAACGATATACACTCACCGGCCACTTTATTAGGTACACCTTACTAGTACTGACTTGGACCCCCTGTTGCCTTCAGAACTGCCTTAATCCTTCTTGGCACAGATTCAACAAGGTACTGGAAATATTCCTCAGAAAATTTTGCTCCATATTGACATGATAGCATCACGCAGATGCTGCAGATTTGTCTGCTGCACATCCATGATGCCAATCTCCCGTTAGAATCCCAGTAGATCAGCAGTTTCTGAAATACTCAGACCAGCCCGTCTGGCACCATCAACCATGCCACGTTCAAAGTCACTTAAATCAGCTTTCTTCCCCATTCTGATGCTCGATTTGAACTGCAGCAGATCGTCTTGACCATGTCTACATGCCTAAATGCATTGAGTTGCCGCCGTGTGATTGGCTGATTAGAAATTTGCGTCAACGAGCAGTTGGACAGGTGTACCTAATAAAGTGGCCGGTGAGTGTATGCAGTTGAAGACATAAACATAATGGTTTTAATAACAAATTTCTAATAACTAATTTATTTCATCTTTACCATGATGACAGTACATAAAAGTTATTTTGCACAATACTATTTAGTTTAATTAGGCAAGTCATTGGACAACAGTGGGTAGTTCTGTTCATTTTTTATATTTTATTCAAGCCAAACCAACAGAAATAAGTCTTTCTCTTGAGAAGACAGTTATTTCCCCAGCAGGCAGCAGTAAAAGTAAAAACATGTGCCTCTTTGGAATGGCACCACAAAGTCATTTACATGCAAAAGCACACGCTTCTGGAGGCCTGATAAACCTGAAGCAGTGAATTGAGGTAAAGGTGTGCAGAGCCAATGGTCAACATTACAGGCAAACATCTTCAATTTAATGCGAGCGGGTTTTCTTCAATGTTAACTGATGACAATCTAATGTAAACAGAGGAGTGACGGGCACTCTTTTCAGCTCGTTGAAAATACCGACCGAGTTTTCTGCATAACTAACAATAGAGTAAGGTCACGGAGCGACACGTTTTCCTCTGTGTAGCCAAAATATGACTTGCTATTTCTCCAAACACACAAAACGTACAGAAACAAGAAAGCGAATCGTGTTTCAGTTTGTTTTTGTTGTCGGTTAAATATTGGACATGGTTAAAATTTCACCTCTCCCCTATTCTACTGATTACAAGTCTGGGCGTTTCGACAGGCTAGAAAACAAGGAGTCGCATTTTAATCAGGGAGGTCAGAGTGTTGAATCTTGTGGTATGCGTGTGTTTTAAAGAGTAATCTCTTATATGTGGGAAAAATCAAAAACATTCTGATTCTCCATTTCATGATGTCTTAAAACTTTTGCTGTTAGTAGAGAAGCACAGACTCAGGTAATTCACACACACACACACACCCATGCTCTCTCTTCTGTTCTCTTTCTAATAACCGCATTAGCCTGCATATCAGTCGAGCTCAAGCCTGCGTTACAAGCTCTAAAATGACATTTTGGAATTAGCAACGGAGGCTTGGGATGAGATGCGTAGTAAATTAGTCCTACACGCAAGAGCATTTTAAGGACAAAAACTTGTGTTGTAATAAAACATCTGAACAATGCCTCTATATGGCAACCAGACTGGAGATCATATATTTTTGGTCCCACTTTATATTAGGTGGCCTTAACTAATAGGTACTTACACTGAAATGACTCATTTGTTACAATGTACATCTTGTCTAAATGCATGTGTAACCCACCGGTCCTCCTGCACCAAACCCGGTCTGAGCTAGGATCGAACCGGCGATTCTTTGTAGAGGTGTGAACCTACACTGGTCTCACGGTTCGGTTACGATTATCATGCCATCGATTCGGTTCAATTCGATATCTCGGTGCATCACGGTGCATTGACGATTCTTTCCATACACAGTTTTATATTTTCTTCACAGCACAGCAATTCTTGTATTAAAATGTATAAATATATTTATATACTATTTGTAAAACAATTTTGTCCTTTAATACAAACAGTCAGATATATGAACTGTACCTTTAAGCAACACGAGCATTTATAGACCATTTCGAGGGATGTAAACAAAAACAATGGCTCTAACGTATCCTGTTTTACATTTTTAATTTCCATTGCTTCTGAGAATCCAAAAAGGTCCACCTATTGATAAATAGTGTTATGACGGCTGATTTAAAGTCAAGTTATGATTGAATTGCCTCTTGTTACAGTTAGGAAATAGTTTAACGTCAAGCAGGAAATGTTCATGGGCCAATGACATGACCACATTGAAATGGTCCATAGCAAATAAACAAATATAAATATCCCGCTCGCTTTCTGCCTTGTCTACCAAGTTATTTCTTACACCCCTTTGATTGGTCACGCGCTCAACCGAAAGGGCTGCGATTGGCTCTTACACGCTGGCGCTCTTCACAGATGCACTCATGGGCCACAGTGAGACAGAGAGAGAGAGAAATGGAGATTACTTTCATTCTCTTAATCGCCGTGAAATAGGGGCTTTTGCTGTAAGTGTCAGTGAAACAGTGTTCAGCAAACACAGACGCAGTGAAATTGTGCACAGTTTCAGAGTTTTTCGTAGTTAGAGCGTTGTAAATACTCGCGGCTCGCCTCCCTCGCCATAGTAAGCTACGGCGACATAGCGCATGTGAGATAAATGACGTCAGTATAATAACCGGTTATGATTATTACTGAACCGATACCGAAATGTCCGCGTCTGCATCGTGGTGCACCGGAGAAACGATTAATTTTGACACCCCTAATTCTTTGTATGGGAGTCAGTTGCTCTAACAAGGAGGCTAAAGACCATGGCCTCTAGCATCTGTCAAAGGTCAGAGGAGTGAGGTTTACCTGCATAGCACTTCGCTAGCTGGTCTCTGTTACACTCACCCCCCCTAAACCTCACTCCTATCCCGGACGTATTAATGTACATTCTATGTATTCTGTTTTTGAATGTTTCTGTTAAGGACTTTTATTTTTGTGTTGTGTCCTCTGAGGAGGAGGGTAATGTGTGTGTGTGTGTCTGTGTGTGTGTGAAAAAAGAGCAGGTAGAGTAGTGTTTTCCAGATTGGGCGGTTTCCCGCTCAATTGGACTGTTTTTAACTCGATTGTGCGGGTATAAACACTTATCGTGTTTTTCGCGACTGTCACAACCGTGTTTTCCAGATGAGTGGGCGGGTTTTTTTGCATTTTGGGGGGTTTTGGATAGTTTTTGGGCTGGAATCAGTCGGCTACATCTGGCAACACTGAGGTAGAGTATGACAGGAGACTCATGTCGATTTCCTCCCCAGTTCTTGGAGTTTTTGCTCAATAAAATAGTTAGTCGTCAGTATTTTCAAGTTTATCGTCTGTATTTACATTCACCCACTGCCTAAATCCATGCCTTACACTAATATGAAGCGTGTACGCACGCTGACTACTTCTATATTGTTGATAAGCTGTGCATTTCACTCTGTCTCGCGCTGAACCCTGTCGACCAATCGCAACAGGCTGTCATCGGTCCAATCAGCGCAGATTAGCTTCGCGCTAAGGAGGGGTTGGGAACAAATGAATCGTTGAACGATTCATGTAGGAGTCGCTGGGATAATTAGGTAAAAATAAATGCGTATTATAAGACCATGAAAGTGTTTTTTGACCTTGCATGCATATTAGACTGTTGTTGGAGACCCTTACAACCAAAATATGACCCTATTTAATGTATATTAGGGGCTCTTTAAATCTGATTGTAGATAAACTTGGCAGATCCGGAGCCCTCCAGGAGTCAAGACAGAGACCATTGCTTTTGACCAATAGTGCATGTTCACTCAAAAAAATTTACTGCTTGTTCAAACTACTTACTTAAAATGAATTGAAACAGCACAATTCTTAAGGGACAGCTTAATTGTTTTATGTTCAATCCACTTAAATTTGTAAAATCAATTAAGGCCGCGTTTACACTAATACGTTTTTGTTTTGAAACGGCGTTTTAGATCAAAAACGATCCACGTCCACACTAGCGTTTCATCTAGCGTTTCTGAACATATCTCCGTCCACACTACTCCACCAAAAACGTATATCACGTGACCATTCGCGCACTCTGGGCATGCGCGTTCAAGTATAAACAGGAAGCATGTGTCTCATTTGGTTATTGTTAGTCAACAAATGCTGGTTGAACGATAAACGCGAGCGATTAGCGAGTGCTCGAACAATAGCTTGCCTCTTGCGAATATATGCAGCTGCTGTAGTAAAAAAGGCAGTTTAACTGCACAATGGCGCCTAAAACGGACAATACTGCAAACAACGCTCCCATTTCTGTGTCCATGTTGTTGTTTACAGTGAAGGCTGGTCTGCCATCTTCCGGTAGCGTTGTAGTCACGTGATAGGGGCTTGACGAATAAGGGAAGGATACGCAATGACCCAAAAGCCCCAATCAGGTAGCGAATCTCAGAAGCCACGCCTCCGTTTTCAGATGTCTCCGTTTTCCCCCATCCACACTGAGACGGAGCAGCAGCGTTTTAGAATGAAAACGGCCTCTCCAGCGCTTTCAAAACGCTCCGTTTTCGGGGCTCGAAAACTCTGGCGTAGTGTGGACGGATGGCGTAACCGTAGCAAAACTTATGCGTTTTAAAACGAAAACGCATTAGTGTAAACGGGGCCTAAGTTAACATGAAGGACAACATGAAGGATTTGTGTGGAACCCAGCATTTCTTACAGCGTATTAAATCTGTATTCACATTGAAAGCATGATCTTATAGAACTCTGTATCATAAATGCAATGCATCACTGTGGATAAAAGCATCAGCGAAATGCATAAATGTAAATACAGAATATAATGGACTTCAATGGAAACAGTGTTTTAACTTTCCACCTCTGAGTGTCATTCTCATAGCTTGACTTTCACAGCGTTTATATGGATTACAGACGGCTCTCACATATTCCTTCCACCAAGACAACAATTACTATGGCAACGAGTTGAGCGGCTAAACTTTTAAAATCACCTCTCTTTTGTGTGCGTTTGCTTTTTCGCCGTTATCTAACAGAGACAAACGCAGTCAGACTGTTTGTCTGCATTGGCAAACGGTAATATCTGAGACCTTGGGGAGCCCGAGCTCATTATAACACAATGCCAAACGTTGAAGACAGATGACATGTCACGCTCACTTTGTCCGCAGATTCATTCCCACTGACACGCATGTGCACAAACAAACACCCACCCACAAACTAAACAACTCTTTCATCTTTCTCCGAAATGCTAAAAAATAAATATACTCTACAATGCACGGGCTCAGCGTTTGCAGCGCAGGTAGGGGGATCACATGTAAAGTTGCACTTTGAAGTGTGCTTCATCAAAGCCTTCCTCCTCATCATCGTGTGCGATGATTATTTTATAATGAACCTAAATATAAACACATTTTTCAGCTTCCACAGACGCTGATGAAGAGAGAAAGAACAAAACGTCCAACGCGGTAGACAAAATATAATTATGTTTCATCACAAAGCCGGCTATAGGAGATGTTCTGTCCTCCGCAGATGTACTGGAGATCAGTCACCACTTCTGCGTGCCAATTTTGACAATGCATTAATGTTGTTTTTGCTCACCATTGTCATTTTAAAAGAATCTAACACTTAGACTTGGCGTTAAATAATTAGCAGGGACACAATGAACACCGAATAGCATCACTAGAAACTCTAAAGATCCCAGACTGCTTTTTAAACTCTCTTTTCTCTTGTGATGTTTATGCAAGTCTTTTGGAACATTAATTAAAAGTACTTTAAAAGCATCCTATAAATACACAGGCTGACATTGCAATTGAAGTCATCATACGATTATTATATAGGTGGGCATAGATTAATTTTTTTAATCTAGATTAATCTAGATTAAAATGGCTCATTTGAATTCTGCCGAAGGTATTCAGAATATGTGTGTTACCCAAATAATAAATCTTTGACAACAGGTTTCTCAAGCCGGGTGTCGCATTAGACCAGGGTCTCATCTCCAAAATGTTTCCAAAAGGCATCACAAACTGCTTAAGAAACTGTTTTACTATGATAATTGGTGATGAAAATAAATGATGTTCAATAAGATGTACTTTTGTTTACTAACTGTTTTTTCAGCTAAACATCAATGTTGAACTGTAGGCCTACATAAGCTCCAAACAGCGAATTCTGATGAGCTTAATCTGACTAAAGTCATCACTGAACTAAACAGAAATGGAATTAAGACGTGGAGTATGCAGATATTAGTGGCATTATTGAAGTAAACACCGCGGTCTTTAGGACCTTTCGCTATATTTTCCGACAAGGTCCACACGCGGCTGTCAGAAAGGACTGCACACACAGATACACAAAACACACACACACATCGTGAAATGCGGAAGTTTTTTTTCTTACCATTTGGCATGCGTTATTAAACTCCATAACTCTCTCACCTGTCCTTACTCCGTATTTGCGTCTAATACCCCAGTTTGTCACGAAGGAATAAATGAAAAGTGAAACTCCCAAACTGCAGTTAGAGTCTCTGCTGATTTGATTCAAAAGAGCAGACGGCTCACCAGTCAGGTATACATCCGCGGTAATATATCAAGGTGAAAGCCATCATAGCTTGCGTAAAATAGGCCCAGCTCCCAACCCAACTTTGAGAATAGATTAACGGCGTTATTTTTTTTATCGCGCGATAAGAGTCTCGCGTTAACGCAGCACGTTATCGCCGTTAACGGCCCAGCACTAGATTATTATTATAATAAGTTCATTATTGTTGTAAGTTTATATCCACCCCATATTTGGACCAAATCGGATGAATTCATTTTGGAGAAAGCTTTCAACCAGCCAACACTTTCCATCAATAGTTTGCATATTCAACAATTCAATCGCTTCATCACCGTTTTAAATTATTATCCAACATTCAATCTTCACAAAAGCATACACTCACTGGCCACTTTATAAGGTACACCTTACTAGTACCGGGTTGGACCCCTTTTGCCTTCAGAACTGCCTTAATCCTTTGTGGCAGAGATTCAGCAAGTTCTGGAAATATTCCTCAGAGATTTTGCTCCATATTGACATGATAGCATCACGCAGTTGCTGCAGATTTGTCGGCTGCACATCCATGATGCCAATCTCCCGTTCCACCACATCCTAAAGATACTCTATTGGATTGAGCTCTGGTGACTGTGGAGGCCATTTGAGTACAGTGAACTCATTGTCATGTTCAAGAAACCAGTCTGAGATGATTCGTGCTTTATGACATGGTGCGTTATCCTGCTGGAAGTAGCCATCAGAAGATGGAGACACTGTGGTCATTAAGGGATGGACATGGTCAGCAACAATACTCAGGTAGGCTGTGGCGTTGACACGATGCTCAATTGGTACTAATGGGCCCAAAGTGTGCCAAGAATATATCCCCCACACCATTACATCACCACCACCAGCCTGAACAGTTAATATGGAGGATGGATCCATGCTTTCATGTTGTTGACACCAAATTCTGACCCGAACATCCGAATGTGGCAGCAGATATGGAGACTCATCAGACCAGGCAACGTTTCTCCAATCTTCCATTGTCCAGTTTTGGTGAGCCTGTGTGAATTGTAGCCTCAGTTTCCTGTTCTTAGCTGACAGGAGCGGCACCCGGTGTGGTCTTCTGCTGCTGTAGCCCATCCGCCTCAAGGTTGGACGTGTTGTGTGTTCAGAGATGCTCTTCTGCAGACCTCGGTTGTAACGAGTGCTTATTTGAGTTACTGTTGCCTTTCTATCAGCTGGAACCAGTCTGGCCATTCTCCTCTGACCTCTGGCATCAACAAGGCATTTGCGTCCACAGAACTGCCGCTCACTGGATATTTCCTCTTTGTCGGACCATTCTCTGTAAACCCTAGAGATGGTTGTGCGTGAAAATCCCAGTAGATCAGCAGTTTCTGAAATACTCAGACCGTCTGGCACCAACAACCATGTCACATTCAAAGTCACTTAAATCCCCTTCCTTCCCCATTCTGATGCTCGGTTTCAACCGCAGCAGATCGTCTTGGCCATGTCTACATGCCTAAATGCATTGAGTTTCTGCCATGGGTTTGGCTGATAAGATATTTGCGTTAACGAGGAGTTGGACAAGTGTACCTAATAAAGTGGCAAATAACCATTCATTTTTGCATTGTAAATATGCACCAAATATCTCACCAAAAAATCCTTAATAAAATGAATAAAACAAAAACAAGTATTTTATGCTGACTTTGAATATGTTTGTCTCCCTAATACGGCAAATTAGAGGAATCGACGCATAATCAAATAAAGCTAATCAGCCTTAAAGTCTCAGGCGGCGCATTCAGGTAGGAAAATCCTCCAGCACACTGCATGATGGGATTAGGATTCAGTGCAAATCTACGAGCAAGGAATGTTTTAAGGCTGGCACCGGGCTGCACTTTAATAATCTGCAATCATGGACATAACCTGGTGAAAAAAAGCGCACACCCTGCTGAGATTGCAGAGACGTGGAGGAGTAAGAGAGTCTGAGAAAGAAAAAAAAATGCTTATTTCTCTTCATCACCGCGTCTGAAACCCTCACACAGCCGAGAAACATGCTCGCTTTATGTCTGGAGGTTTAAAAATCGCAAGAGCCAACCATTATCATCTCTATAAACACCATTCTGTTTGGCAGATTTCGGACTGGATTTGTCCTGACTTGAAATAAAGGGATTAAACGATTAGCATTAGAGAGCTTTGCGCCATTCCTGACTAAGGCGTTGAGTTTTTTTTCTTTCCGTGTGCATGAAGTAGAGATGTGGAATTCACTTCAACGCACATGAAATAAGTCAAACATGAAGAATGAGGAAAAAAATCTAGTGTCACAAATCATAATGCGAGCCAGCGCTGGAAATCTGTAATAAATCGAAGCATTTCAGAACTCCATAACTCAAGCTAACTCAAAAGAGCTGTGCATCAAAGTTGAGCAAGCAATCATATGCATGAGGTCAAAAACACAAGCGCAAAAAAAATAAAATGAAAGATCACTGAAATGCCCCAAATGTGGGAGATGTTTTTGTAAGGCAAGCTTGTTCAAGAGTCTACCAGCAAAAAGAGAAGCTCCATCATTTTTGCATTTCAGATACGCCGCTGATCACTGGAGCGAAGAGATCAGAAAGGTTGATGTATATGAATTAAATCAGAAATTCTCCTTCGAAGACAAATAACGACACTAGATTCTGCGTAAAGTCAGGGGGACTGCGCCTGCAGGGGGAGCCGTAAGGGGCTGGTGCATTGTGGAACAGGTGGTGGTCGAAGGTTAGGACCACGACAACCTGATCGTCAGGTGATTGGTGCAGCGGCAGCAGTAATGCAGTCGATGTAACGGTCCGTTGTGGTAAAGAAGGAGCTGAGCCGAAAGGCAAATCTCTCGATTTACCGGTCAATCTACATTGTAAATGTGAATTGCGTTGTGGACCTATAAATTATATTTTGAAAATGTATTATTTATTGAGACTAATCTGGCTCCATAGGCAGCTGCTATTTACACTAAAGGCAATTAGCTCTATGCATATCTAGCACAATATATATTATATATATATATGCCATGCAAAAGTAGCAGTCCTTTACAATAAGGGAAATTAATAATTAGATGCTATTTATACTTGCATTGGCAGATACAGTACATACTATTTGCACCTCGGTATTGTACATGAACAGGATGCAATAATAGCAGTGCGTATGATTATATTTATTAAAAGCAATCTTTCACCTTTACCAAAGACTCATTAGGCAATTACACTTCATTTATATTATTGAACATGAATTATGTGATATGAGATGGAAAAAAAAAGTGAGAAGAGTGAACTCAGACCCATTCAATCCTGTTATAAGCCAGTTCTCCATGCTGATCAATTTGTATGTGACGATAAGATGCTTTTGATGTCTGAGATCATTTTCTGATGAAGAAATTACATCTTGATTTGAAACATTTTAAATATTTGTACCTGAAACATGATAAAATACTAAACAAGTAAAGCATTTTTGCAGTGTGGATGAATGAATCAAGTATTTAAACATAGTTACTGCTTTA
Organism: Danio kyathit; assembly: GCA_903798195.1. Taxonomy (NCBI): domain Eukaryota; kingdom Metazoa; phylum Chordata; class Actinopteri; order Cypriniformes; family Danionidae; genus Danio; species Danio kyathit. The sequence goes on along the minus strand of LR812520.1, from coordinate 2,358,672 downwards.
AAAAGGCGGAGGAGAGCTAAAGAAACCCTGGGTTTGCTGAAGAAAACCTGCTCCTGATCAGGTTATGTTCATAGATTACCACAGTATAACAAACTTCGAGTAAAGTTACCTCTCTGTTAGAAACGTCCTTGACTTACTCTGCTTTCCCAGGTTTGACATACCTTCCATTCTCAATCAAAATAACCAGAGTTTTCCTCATATCAGGATTAACTTATTCAGTTTTCACTTTACCTGCAGACTCCTGAGGATCTCCACAGGTTAATGAAAAAAATAGATGAACAAGCAGCTAGCAACCACTCAGAACACTAAAACAACTGCCAAGAAAGCACAGAGTACCATCAATTAAACCCAGAGTTCCATAGTAACCACCTAGCAACCACCCAGAACACCCTAGCAACGCCTTAGTAATTGCCTAGCAACCACTCAGAACAATATAACAACTGCCTAGAAACCATAGAGTACCATCAATTAAACCCAGAATTCCATAGTAACCACCTAGCAACCACCCAGAACACCCTAGCAACGCCTTAGTAATTGCCTCGCAACCACTCAAAACACCATAACAACTGCCTAGAAACCAGGATATCATCAATTAAACCCAGAGTTCCATAGCAACTGCGTAGCAACCACGCAGAACACCCTAGCAACACCTTAGCGATTGTCTAGCAACCACTCAGAACAAAATAACAACTGCCTAAAAACCATAGAGTACCATCAATTAAAACCAGAATTCCATAGTAACCACCTAACAACCACCCAGAACACCCTTGCAACGCCTTAGCAATTGCCTAGCAACCACTCAAAACACTATAACAACTGCTTAATCATGGAGTACCATCGATTAAACCCAGAGTTTTCCTCATTCCAGGATTAACATACCCAGAGTTTTCACTTAACCTGCAGACTCCTGAGGATCTCCACAGGTTAAAGGAGAAACAGATGAGGAGCATTTTTATGAGCAACCACCTAGCAACCACTCAGAACACCCTGGCAACACCTTAGCAACTGCCTAGTAACCACTCAGAACACTATAACAACTGCCTAGAAATCACAGAGTACCATTAATTAAACCAAGAATTCCACAGAAACTGCCTAGCAACCACTCAGAACACCCTAGCAACACCTTAGCAATTGCCTAGCAACCACGCAGAACACCAAAAACAACTGCCTAATCATAGAGTACCATCAATTAAACCCAGAGTTTATCTCATTTCAGGATTAACATATTCAGGGTTTTCACTGAACCTGCTTTCTGAAACAGTGCCCTGGGGATCTCCACATGTAATGGACAAACAGATGAAGAGCATTTGCCCCAAACTGAGGGTGTGTTCACACTTGGCAGGTTTGGTTTGATTAAAATGATCTCTGGTGTGATTGCACTGTTTGTGTGGTTCATTTGAATAAGTGCGAAAGACGCCATCTGAGCCAATTGGCATGCGTTAAACAATGAACCCATCTAGAGGAACTCCAGAGCAGTCTGACTGAAATATGAACACAACACAGAACAAACACACCAAAACAAGACATTACATCACTGATCATTACAGTAGTCAATGCAAGTGGGCAAAATTATGCCTTTGGGTGTATGTTCAATGGCTGTTTACGGTTTACATTTTTTTAATGTCAATGTATTTTTTTTAAGTGAACCCTGCACAGTAGCCTAGCAACTGCCTAGCAACCATTCAGAACACCCTACAACACGTAAGCAATTGCCTAGCGACCACTCAGAACACCATAGCAACTGCCTAGCAACCAGATTACCATCAATTAAACCCAGAGAACCCCAGCAAGTGCCTAGCAACCCCTTAGAAGACTCTAGCAACACCTTAAAAATTGCCTAGCAACCATTTAGAACACTATACCAACTGCCGAGAAACCATATAGTACCATCAATTAGACCCAGAGTTCTGCAGAGTGCCTAGCAACCACCCAGAACACCCTAGCAATGTCTTAACAATTGCCTAGCAACCATGCAGAGCACCATAGAAACGACCTAATCATAGAGCATCATCAATTAAACCCAGCATACAGTAGCAACTGCCTAGTAACCACTCAAAACACCCTAGCAACACCATAGCAATTGCTTAGCAACCACTCAGAAAACCACAACAACCGCCTAGCAACTATAAAAAAACCTTCAAGGATTATAGAGTACCATCATTTAAACCTAGAGAACCCCAGCATCTGCCTAGCAACTAGCTAGCAACCACTCAGAACACCCTAGCAACACCTTAGCAATTGCCTAGCAACCACGCAGAACACCATAGCAGCTGCCTAATCACAGAGTACCATTAATTAAACCCAGAGAACAGCAGCAACTGCCTAGCAACCACTCTTAACACCCAAGCAACACCATAGTAATTGCCTAGCAACCACTCAACACCATAACAACTGCCTAGCAAATGTAATGAACCATAATTTGTATTGTAACGCAGTTCCTAGAGAAAAAGGATTATAAAGTGCCATCAATTAAACCCAGAGACCCCCAGCAACTGCCTAGTAACCAGCTAGCAACCACTCAGAACACACTAGCAACGCCTTAGCAATTGCCTAGCAATCATGAAGAACAACAGAGCAACTGACAAATCATAAAGTACCATCAATTAAACCAAGACTGCTGCAGCAACTACCTAGCAACCACTCTTAACATCCTAGCAACCCCTCAGAACACCATAGCAACTGCCTATCAACTATAAAGAACCATCATTTTATGTATGGTGATGCAGTTCCTAGAGAAACAGATTATACAGTACCATCAATTAAACCAAGAGAACCCCAACAACTGCCTAGCAACCAGCTAGCAACTACTCAGAACACCATAGCAACACATTAGCAATCACCTAGAAACCACGCAGAACACCATAGCAACTGCCTAATCATAGAGTACCATCTATTAAACCCAGAGTACCGCAGCAACTGCCTAGCAATCACCTAGCAACCAATCAGAACACCATAGCAACGTCTTCGCAATTGCCTAGCAATCATGTAGAACACCATAGCAACTGCCTAATCATAGTACCATCAATTAAACCCAAAGTACCATAGAAACTGCCTTGCAACCACTCAGAACACCCTAGCAACACCATATCAATTGTCTAGCAACCACTCAGAACACCTTAACAACTGTCTAGCAACTATAAAGAACCATCATTTTTGTATTAAGACGCGTGAATGTGAATGACGTGAATGATTTAAAGTTGCAGTTATGCAGTTCCTAGAGAAACAGAATATTAAATGAGAAACAGTGGGCGTGGCTTGATTTTTTCTACTGTGAGCTGATTGGCTGTAGTAAAGTAGGCGTTTCATTCAGAACGATGGGGAAAAGGGTTTTGGAGAGTTATTACAACCTAACAGACTCCTTTTCCTCACCATTTCTGTTTGTTGTCATAGCGATGTCAAAACTGACAGCTGGAGGGGCGTGGTTAACTACCTTAGCCCCTCCCAGTACCTCAGACAGTGAAGAATCTGAGAAATGAACTGAAAACAAACAGTACGTGCATTTTCAGATTACAATTTTAGATGACAAGAGCAAGCTATTTTGTTTTTTTGACATGCACGGATGAATTGTTCAGCACATAACTAGCAGTGCGAGCTAGCAAAATCAATATGTTTAGTCTGGACTTCATGTGTACTTTAAAGTGGCAGCCAGGAGGACTGAAGATCAAATATGGCGGTGTTTGTGAATTGGTTTTTCCCAGAGCTTCCGGTCTCAGGCTGGAGAAGGAGACGCTTTAAAGAATGCACAAGAGTCCCCCGTTTCTAAGACAGGGAGGAACTGAATGAACGGCCAGAGAAAAGAATGGAGAAGTAAAAGAAAAGGGTGGGCGGGTCAACCAGGAAGAGTGACAACGAGTGAGTGTGGCTTGACCTCTCAGGGTTCGCCTCCAAGTATTCTAGACAGGCTTAAAGAAGCAGAGCACAAAAGAGCTGGAATGTTAATTTATTTTCAATTGCCAGTCCCAAGATGGGAGAAAATAAAGAATGCATACATGCATATGCACAGCAAGCGGAGAGGACTCAAATGAGATGTAAAGCTGCGGCCAAAATTAAGCTCAAACGCAACTAAATGAAGAGACAGATGCAAACATGCAGATTCGGGTTCTCCAGACATAGACTGCAATTTTTTAACCCAAGTGCTTTAACTTCACATTTGAGAGAACATAAATGCAAATGCAGAAAAATAACAATAATAATAATAATAATAAATAATATTAATAATATTAACAACAATAATAATAATTATTATTATTCTAACAATGATGATGATAATAATAAAAAAATAAAATAAAATAATAATAATAACAACAGTTTTATTGTTATTGTAACAATGATAATGATTATAATAATATTAATAATAATAACAATAATTATTATTATTATCACTATTATTATTGTTATTATTATAATTATTATAAACAACATCTAATAACAATAATCATAACAATAACAATAATTAATGATAATGATGATGACGATGATTATTATTAGCTGTTGTTTATAATAATAATAATAATTATTATAATAATAATATTAATAATAATAATAATGATGATAATAATGATAATAAAAATAATAATAAATTTTCTTATCATTATTAATATTATTATTATTATAAACAACAACTAATTATTATTATTACTAATATTATTATTATTACTCTAATAGCAAAAATAATATTATTAATAACAAGAATAATAATAATTGATTCTGAATAAAACTGATTCTGATTAACTATTATTTTGTCATAATAATAATAATAATAATAATAATAATAATAATAATAATAATAATAATAACAGTAATAACATGATGATGTTTATTATTATTATTACTATTATTATTACTGATATTATTATTATTACTATAATAATATTATTATTAATAACAAGAATAATAATTATTATTATTATTGTCATAATAATGATAATAACAGTAATAATATGATGGTTTATTGATATTATTAGTATTATTACAAACAACAACTAATTATTATTTTTATTATTAATAACAATAATAATAATAATAATAATAATAATTATTATTATTATTATTATTATTATTATTATTTGTCACTAATAATAATAATAATAAAGATGATAATCATAATATTAATAAAATATATTAAAAAATTATTATTATTATTATTATTATTATAACAACAATAATATTACTAATTATTATTATTATTATTATGATTACAGTAATAACTGTAATAACAGCAATAATAATAATAAATCATTCAAGCTTGTTAACAATTGTCACATGCATTACTTGGAATGTACAGTGTAGACAGTTAAAGATTGACCAACATGAATAACTTCTTCAATCATTACTCATTTAATTCCACTATCTAACTTACACCTTAACTTTTTCTTTTATAGAGTGTTTTTAAAGGCTTCACCATATATTGCCATGTTAAGTATCCTCAGTAATACAGCACCGCAGTGATCTTGAACTTTGAAATAATAAAATCATGGACACCAGATGAGTGCGAGTCCAGAGAATCAGCCTCTGTGTGTTCATTAATTCCCAGAGTGCTTTCCAGTGACCCTGAACCTCTTAATTAGCTGCTTCACATGTCTGATTACTGGAGCCAAAGTGGTGGTCCACAGGGAGCGAGGTCCGACATCCCTGATATGTGGTTGTCAATTATGTTTTTTCAGTGTCTTTATTGATTTTAGGACCTTTTAACGTGTACTAAAGAAATCAAAACCAAACATACAAGAAATTTAAAAATAAATAATAAAAATTAATTCAAAAATATATTAATAAAAATAATAATAATATTAATAATAATAATAATAATAATAATAATATTAATAATAATATAAAAAAAAATAATAATAATATAATAATAATAATAATAATAATATAAATAATAATAATAATAATAATAATAATAATAATAATAATAATAATAATAATAATAATAATATATGTGCTTTAGTAGTAGCAGTAGTAAACTTTATTGTCCTTTATGTAATTTGTCATGGGCATCACCATATTGCTGTAGACATGCAATAAAAACATACAGTAAAAACAGTACAAAAATATGTATATAATTATTAATAAAATAATACAATTATTACAAATGTAAACATTAGCTGATCTTTACGAAAAATGCACCGTATTTCATTTCAGTAATGAAGGCTATCTCAATATTTGCAGATGCAGCTGAAAAATGTGACCTCCAGAACACAGCAGCAGCCTCCGAAATGCAAATTCAGAGCTATAAAAATCCACATGAGCTGGTCCTTAATTAGCAAATAATATAATTATTATAAACCTAAACATTAGCTGATCAGCTTAAAGTATCATCAGGCACACTCGCTACTGTTTGTGTCGTCAATCTGGCAACCTGCTTTCGCGTGTGGTTGTCGGAGAAGGAGCAGGATGAAAACAAACCTCTCGGATATTTTGAATTTGGACTGTAATGCCTAATTCAACCACTAGATGTCATACATATTTCACCTTTATATAAACAATCTTCCTGCAGAAAGAGTCTAAAGTGAGTTATTCTGTTTCGAAACTGTGCCTTCTGCATAGGAAATTCTGTCTTTGTTTTGACCTCTATAACCAGCCCACTGTCGGTTTACCCAATTATATTTCAGCAACCGGGTTGCCTTGGTGGAAAAAAAATAGTATTTAATTTCAGTCGTAAAGGCTGCCTCAATATACGCAAAAAAATGTGACCTCCAGAACAAAGTAGCAGTCTCCAAAATGCAAATTCAGTTATAAAAATCCACATGAGCTGGTTATTAATTAGCAAATAATATAAATATTACTAACGTAAACATTAGCTGATCAGCTTACAGTATTGTCAGGTACCCTCGTTTCTGTTTCTTTTGTCAATCTGGCAACCCACAGTAGAGAAAAAAAAAAACTCAGATATTTTGAATTTGGACTGTAATACCTAATTCAACCACTAGATGTCATGTGTCTTGCACCTTTATATAAACAATCTTCCAGCAGAAAGAGGCTGAAGCGAGTTATTCTGTTTCGATAAAGTGCAGCAGCCTCCGAAATGCAAATTCAGAGTTAATTAATTAGGTTAATTAGCAATTAATATAACTAACTTAAACATAAGCTGATCAGCTTAAAATATCATCAGGCACACTCGCTCCTGTTTGCATCATCAATCTGGCAACCCGGAGGACGAAAAAAACTGATATTCTGAATTTGGACTGTAATACCTAATTCAACCACTAGTTATCATGTGTCTTGCACCTTTAAAGAAACAATCTTCCCACAGAAGGTGGCTAAAGTGCGTTATTCTGTTTGGATAAAGTGCGTTCTGTGTAGAAATGTCTGTCATTGTTTTTGGCCTCTATAACCAGCCCACTGCCAGTTCAGCCAATTACATTTCAGCAACCCAAAAATTCACCTGAGCTGGTTATTAAGTAGCAAATAATATAAATATTACTAATGTAAACATTAGCTGATCAGCTTACAGTATCGTCAGGCGCACTCGCTTCTGTTTGTTTTGTTAATCTGGCAACCTGAAGGAGAAAAAACCTCTCAGATATTCTGAATTTGGACTGTAATGCCTAATTCAACCTCTAGATGTCATACATCTTGCACCTCTATATAAACAATCTTCCAGCAGAAAGAGGCTGAAGTGAGTTATTCTGTTTCGATAAAGTGCAGCAGCCTCCGAAATGCAAATTCAGAGTTAATTAATTAGGTTAATTAGCAATTAATATAACTAACTTAAACATAAGCTGATCAACTTAAAATATCATCAGGCACACTCGCTCCTGTTTGCGTCGTCAATCTGGCAACCCGGAGGACGAAAAAAAACTGATATTTTGAATTTGGACGGTAATACCTAACATAACCACTAGAGGTCATATATCTTGCACCTTTAAACAAACAATCTTCCCACAGAAGGTGGCTAAAGTGGGTTATTCTGTTTTGATAAAGTGCGTTCTGTGTAGAAATGTCTGTCATTGTTTTTGGCCTCTATAACCAGCCCACTGCCAGTTCAGCCAATTACATTTCAGCAACCCAAAAATTCACCTGAGCTGGTTATTAAGTAGCAAATAATATAAATATTACTAATGTAAACATTAGCTGATCAGCTTACAGTATTGTCAGGTACCCTCGTTCCTGTTTCTTTTGTCAATCTGGCAACCCGGAGTAGAGAAAAAAAAAATCTCAGATATATTGAATTTGGACTGTAATGCCTAATTCAACCACTAGATGTCATGTATCTTGCACCTTTATATAAACAATCTTCCAGCAGAAAGAGGCTGAAGTGAGTTATTCTGTTTCGATAAAGTGCAGCAGCCTCCGAAATGCAAATTCAGAGTTAATTAATTAGGTTAATTAGCAATTAACATAACTAACGTAAACATAAGCTGATCAGCTTAAAATATCATCAGGCACACTCGCTCCTGTTTGCGTCATCAATCTGGCAAGCCTGAGGAGAAAAAAAACTCTGACATTTTGAATTTGGACAGTAATACCTAACATAACCACTAGAGGTCATATATCTTGCACCTTTAAACAAACAATCTTCCCACAGAAGGTGGCTAAAGTGGGTTATTCTGTTTTGATAAAGTGCGTTCTGTGTAGAAATGTCTGTCATTGTTTTTGGCCTCTATAACCAGCCCACTGCCAGTTCAGCCAATTACATTTCAGCAACCCAAAAATTCACCTAAGCTGGTAATTAAGTAGCAAATAATATAAATATTACTAATGTAAACATTAGCTGATCAGCTTACAGTATCGTCAGGCGTACTCGCTTATGTTTGTTTTGTTAATCTGGCAACCTGAAGGAGAAAAAACCTCTCAGATATTCTGAATTTGGACTGTAATGCCTAATTCAACCTCTAGATGTCATACATCTTGCACCTTTATATAAACAATCTTCTAGCAGAAAGAGGCTGAAGTGAGTTATTCTGTTTCGATAAAGTGCAGCAGCCTCCGAAATGCAAATTCAGAGTTAATTAATTAGCTTAATTAGCAATTAATATAACTAACGTAAACATAAGCTGATCAGCTTAAAATATCATCAGGCACACTCGCTCCTGTTTGCATCATCAATCTAGCAACCCTGAGGAGAAAAAACCTCTCGGATTTTTTGAATTTGGACTGTAATACCTAATTCAACCACTAGTTATCATGTGTCTTGCACCTTTAAAGAAACAATCTTCCCACAGAAGGTGGCTAAAGTGCGTTATTCTGTTTGGATAAAGTGCGTTCTGTGTAGAAATGTCTGTCATTGTTTTTGGCCTCTATAACCAGCCCACTGCCAGTTCAGCCAATTACATTTCAGCAACCCAAAAATTCACCTGAGCTGGTTATTAAGTACCAAATAATATAAATATTACTAATGTAAACATTAGCTGATCAGCTTACAGTATCGTCAGGCGTACTCGCTTATGTTTGTTTTGTTAATCTGGCAACCTGAAGGAGAAAAAACCTCTCAGATATTCTGAATTTGGACTGTAATGCCTAATTCAACCTCTAGATGTCATACATCTTGCACCTCTATATAAACAATCTTCCAGCAGAAAGAGGCTGAAGTGAGTTATTCTGTTTCGATAAAGTGCAGCAGCCTCTGAAATGCAAATTCAGAGTTAATTAATTAGCTTAATTAGCAATTAATAAAAATATAACTAACATAAACATTAGCTGATCAGCTTACAATATCATCAGGCACACTCGCTCCTGTTCGTGTCATCAATCTGGCAACCCTGAGGAGAAAAAACCTCTCGGATTTTTTGAATTTGGACTGTAATACCTAATTCAACCACTAGATGCCACATATATCTTGCACCTTCAAATAGACACAATCTTCCCACAGAAAGAGGCTGACAGTGAGGTGTTTGACTGGAGTTTGGGAAAGAGAAATAACTCATGGAATATTGTTCAATCCGTGGGAAATTGTGCAAGCAGACGACGAGGCTGACATATGGCTTAATCTAAATTTATGTGTGTTCACCTCTGCGATTCAGCACATATTTCAGCTTCAGCTCCCGCATTTGGTTTTCATTCCGCTTGTAAAGCATCAGGCCGCGCGTGTTGATTCAGGACACTTTATCAGACGCGCACCAATCTGATTTAGACACTTGTTTATGTGATCATATAGATTTATTAATCCTTCATACGTTATTCATACTCATCTGCAGCGCCACCTTAACTGTTTAAGTGTTTAATAACTGTTTAATCCATCCATCCATCCATCTATCTATCTATCTATCTATCTATCTATCTGTCTATCTGTCTATCTGTCTGTCTATCTGTCTATCTGTCTATCTGTCTATCTGTCTATCTATCTATCTATCTATCTGTCTATCTGTCTATCTGTCTATCTGTCTATCTATCTATCTATCTATCTATCTATCTCGGTTTCTCATTATTATTCATAGCAGAGTTTTCTTATCCTATGAGAAGAGCCTGCTTCTTAATTACTCATGAGAGCACATGCTTCCCGAAGGCAAGCTAGACCTGCACAGCTGTGAGAACCAACGACTGGGTGAAACCGCGTCTGCGCAGGGCACGCAGTACTTAGCCGTTCATGAAGGGTCGTATGAGTTTGTTTCCAAGATCCACAGGGTTTGTTGCATGATTTTCCTCGTGATGCTGTCAGGGCCGATACAGCAAACTGTTTGTGTGCAGCAAGCATTTTTGTCGGGAGAGCTGTACGAGAATTGGAGAATGGCAGACTTTGTCTTTTATCAGTTGAGTTCGTTATCATTCAGACACATCGCCTATATCCGTGCTGCTGTGTTCACACATGTTTAAAATCCTCCAGATTACCAGCAGGGCTAATGGTTGGAATAGACTGGGAAAGAGACCTGCTGCACTGCTATCAACTGTGTCTGCATTCAGACCCGGGATTGAGGAGGAGAGAAGTCCTGCTCATTTATAGTGTTTATATCAACACGATTATTTTGATAATGATAGAACAAATTGTAGTTATGTGTATATGAAATTATGAATAACAAATGTAGAAGGGATTAAATTACCGTTTATTTCTTTGCATTTTTTACTTTGTAAACTATAATATCATGAGTCTCCTTGTGGTTTGTGTCTCATTTTGTGAGCCGACTGACAACAGTTTTTCGCTCTCCTCTTTTTCCCCTTGCTCTACCGGCCACGCCCACTCCTCCCTCTGCTCACAGCGCTCCACGCCCATCATAGAGCATTTTTTGAAAAAATTCGGAGGTGGACTTGGACTTGAAGGGGGGTTTCATGGCCCTTTATTAAACATCATGTTGATGTTCATTGGAATTCATAATTATTACTTTTATTGTTTTTACTAAACACATTTCATAATTAAAAAATAAATTGTATTAGATGTTTATGCTTCCAATAAACAAGACATACTTTTTAAAAAGATCTAAAAACTCACATTTAATGCAGACAGAATAAAATAAAACTGAATAAAAATTAATAAAAAATAAAAATCAATAAAAGATAATTTGGCAAAAATAAACAAATGAATAAATAAAACTGATATTTAAATATTTAATTGCTTTAATCAGTTGCCATCATATAAATTACTTAAGTAAAAATCATGAAACATAATTAATAAATATTTATTTTTAAGTAGTTTAATTAGATTTTTAGGATTCCGATATTATCATTTATTATTAATAAAAAAAACATTATTTAGCAAAGAAATAAATAAATAAATAAAACTGTTAATATATAAATATTATAATAAACACCATGTTGATGATCAATTGAATTCATAAAATCGACTTATATCATGAAACATATTTTATAGAGAATACAATCTTTATTTAAAAAAGACAAAAATAAACAAATGAATAAATAAAACTGATATTTAAATATTTAATTGCTTTAATCAGTTGCCATCATATAAATTACTTAAGTAAAAATCATGAAATATAATTAATAAAGATTTTTTTAAGTAGTTTAATTAGATTTTTAGATTCCAATATTATCATTTATTATTAATAAAAAAACATTATTTAGCAAAGAAATAAATAAAGAAATAAAACTGTTAATATATAAATATTATAATAAACACCACGTTGATGATCAATTGAATTCATAAAATCAACTTTAATATCATGAAACATATTTTATAGAGAATACAATCTACTTTATTTAAAAAATGACAAAAATAAACAAATGAATAAATAAAACTGATATTTAAATATTTAATAAACACCATGTTGATGGTCAGTTGCCATCATATAAATTACTTAAGTAAAAATCATGAAACATAATTAATAAATATTTTTTAAGTAGTTTAATTAGATTTTTAGGATTCCAATATTATCATTTATTATTAATAATAAAAAACATTATTTGGAATGATTTATGAAGAAATAAAACTGTTAATATATAAATATTATAATAAACACCATGTTGATGATCAATTGAATTCATAAAATCAACTTTAATATCATGAAACATATTTTATAGAGAATACAATCTACTTTATTTAAAAAATGACAAAAATAAACAAATGAATAAATAAAACTGATAAATATAATAACATACCTCTGTTGATGGTAAATTGCATTCATAAAAATGACTAAATTATGAAAAAAGTATGAAACAATTCATGAAGCTTAAAAAATGTAGTTGAATTTAATTTGTATGATTCTAATTAAAAAGACAGACTTTTTAAATAAATAAAAGCTTAAATTTAATGCAGCCAGAACAGAATAAAATCAATATGTTTTCATTAAATTATGATTAAAAAAAGACAAAAATGAACAAATTAATGAAAAAAAATGAATAAATATTATAATAAGCATCACGTTGACGGTCATTTGCATTCATTAAAAAATACATAAGTAAAAATTATGAAACATATTTTCATAAAGCTTTTTTCATTTCATTTTCATTCAAAAGTTTCATTTATTTTGTATGACTCCAATTAACAAGACAAACTTTTTAACAATATTTAAAACCTCATATTTAATGCAGAATAAAATCCATAATTAAAAAAACAAATAATAATAAATTGGCAAAAATAAATAAATGAATACTCCGGGTGCTCCGGTTTCCCCCACAGTCCAAACACTATATAGGTGCTATAGGTGAATTGATTAACTAAATTGGCCGCAGTGTATGAGTGCGAATGAGTGTTCATTCCACTGTGGCGACCTCTGATGAATAAAGGGACTAAGCCGAAGGAAGATGAATAAATGAAGCTAATAAATATTTAAATATTATAAGAAACATCATGCTGATGGGTCATTTGAATTCATGAAAATCATAAAACATGTTTCATAGAGCTTAAACTTTTTATTTACTCTTTAATTGAAGTTTAATGTTTGCAATTAACTAGACAAACTTTTTAAAACAATTAAAAAGTCAAATTGAATGCAGACGGAAGTGAATAAAATCAATTATTTAACCAATAAAAACAACACTTTACTTCCATTAATTAAAAAACAATTTAAAAAGGAATAAAAGCGATAAATATTTAAATACACTGTGGTGGTCAAATGTGCACTCATAAAACAACTTCAGTAAATAAAGCAAAAAGAAAACAGATGTGGAGAAACTAATTAATGTTTCGCATATTACATTAGCAGTGAAGTCAGTACTCTTTAAATAATGAGCTGTGTTTTCCTTTCAGCGGTGCTCTGTTCATGAATGTAAATCACATTAGCTGTGCAGTTTCACTGCCTTTGTTTCTGCTCAATTAAAATGTAAAAAATGACTTTTATGAAAATGCAACAAAAGAGAAGGAATCTGCTGGATGTCAAAAAATGGCATTCCCATTCCCACACACACACACACACACACACACACACACACACACACACACACACACACACACACACACACACACACACACACACACACACACACACACACAAAGAGAGCAAGAGAAACACACATATAGAGAGTCATCTAGAAGAACTACAGCTCTGGAAATCTATGTTATATATATACAGTGCAGCCGGAAAGTACTGATAGCGCTTCACTTTTTCCACATTTGTTTATGTTACAGCCTTATTCCAAAATGAACTAAATTCATTTATTTCCTCAACATTCTACACACAATCCCCCATAATGACAATGTGAAAAAAAGAGTTTTTGAAATTGTTGCAGATTTATTAAAATAAAATACCTTAAAAATCACATGTACATCAGTATTCACAGCCTTTGCTCAATATTTTGTTGATGCACCTTTGGCAGTGATTACAGCCTCAAGTCTTTCTGAATATGATGCCACAAGCTTGGCACACCTGTCTTTGGGAATTTTTGCCCATTCCTCTTTGCAGTGCCTCTCAAGCTCTATCAGGTTGGATGGGAAGCGACGGTGTACAGCCATTTTCAGATCTCTCCAGAGATGTTCAATAGGATTTAGGTCTGGGCTCTGGCTGGGCCACTCAAGGCCCTTCACTGAGTTGTTGTGAAGCCACTCCATTGATATTTTGGCAGTGTGCTTTGGGTCATTGTCCTGCTGGGAAGATGAACTGTTGCCCCAGTCTGAGGTCAAGAGCACTCTGAAGCAGGTCTTCATTCAGGATGTCTCTGTACATTGCTGCATTCATCTTTCCCTCGATCCTGACTAGTCTTCCAGTTCCTGCTGCTGAAAAACATCCCCACAGCATGATGCTGCCACCACCATGCTTCACTGTAGGGATGCTATTAGCCTGGTGATGAGCGCTGCCTGGTTTTCTCCAAACGTAACGCCTGGCATTCACTCCAAAGAGTTCAATTTGAGTCTCATCAGACCAGAGAGTTTAGTTGCTTATGGTCTGAGAGTCCTTCAGATGCCTTTTGGCAAATTCCAGGCGGGGAATACAGGTCTGATTGGTGGATTGCTGCACAGATGGTTGTCCTTCTGTAAGGTTCCCCTCTCTCCACAGAATAACACTGGAGCTCAGACAGAGTGACCATCAGGTTATTGATCACCTCCCTGACTAAGGCCCTTCTAACCCGATCACTCAGCTTAGATGGCCGGCCAGCTCTAGCAAGAGTCCTGGTGGCTCCAAACATCTTCCATTTACGGATGATGGAGGCCGCTGTGCTCACTGGAACTTTCAGAGCAGCAGAAATGTTTCTGTAACCTTCCCCAGCCTTGTGCCTCGAGACAATCCTGTCTCGGAGATCTACAGACAATTCCTTTGTCTTCATGCTTGGTTTGTGCTTTGACAAGCACTGTCAACCCTGGGCTCTTATATAGACAGGTGTATGCCTTTTCAAATCATGTCCAATCAACTGAATTGACCACAGGTGAACTCCAATGAAGCTGCTGAAACATCTCAAGAGTGATCAGTGGAGACAGAATGTAGCTGAGCTCAATGTAGAGCTTCACGCCAAAGGCTGTCAATACTGATGTACATCTGATTTTTTATTTTGAATAAATTTGCAATAATTTCAAAAACTCTTTTTTTCACATTGTCATTATGGGGGATTGTGTGTAGAATGTTAAGGAAATAAATGAATTTAATCCATTTTGAAATAAGGCTGTAAGATAAAAAATGTGGAAAAAGTGAAGCGCTATCAATACTTTTCTTTTAATATATATATATATAAAAACACATTCAAATAGTTTGATTATTATAAAAAGACAAATGGGCTAATAATTCAGACTTCAACATGTATTTCCAATTAGCCTGATTTGGTATGGCCTAAATCCTTCCCAAAAAGACCCACACACACACAATAACCACAACAACCAACAAATGTAATAATCTTCTTGAGCCCAAATAAGAAGTCGTCTGCAATCACGCATCCATTACTTTTCCGATTCCAATTCAATTTTGAGTGTGTTAACTGTTACAAGCACAAGTAAACACGCGCATTAAACTAATCAGTTTTAGTGTAGCGCAACACACAACTGCATCCACCATTTTTATGACTTCCACCATTAGATTCAAGCATTTTTAAGAGCTCATGATTTCCATAATTAAAACCCGCGAGCAATCAGCAATCAACACTGCCTCTATAGAAAAAGAGACAGTCAATCCTCCTTCACGAGCAAATCAGAGCCAATCAAGAGGGAGGGAATAAATTAAACAGCACTGGCTTTCTGCATCTGCTCTTTAGATTCACAAAGATGAGGAAGAAACGCTGCAAAACTTTGATTTATGCATTAATTTAGGCCATTGAAAAAGCATGGCAGCAAAGTATTTGAGGGTTTTTAAAGGCACAATGAAGCAAAAAAATATATGCAGGCAACTTTTCTTTTTTTATCAATAATTACACCAAGTAGTATTTTTATATGGAGCCAGATCAGTCTCAAAAATTAAACATTTACACAAATCCAACTCGTAAATTCGAAACACGATAAAAAAAAAAAAAACACAAATCCAATTCGTCATTTTGAAACACGATTAAGTTAATACACAAATCCAATATATACATTTTAAAATGCACAAATCCAATTAGTAAATTCATAAATACACAAATTCAGCTTGTAAATTCAAAAAACCAGACAAATCCTATTTGTAAAATTCATAAATAAACAAGTCCAATTTGTAAATATAAAACACAAATTTTAAAATACACAAAATTAATGCGTAAATTCAAATCACGATTTGTAAATGCACAAATCCATTTCGTAAATTCATAAATACACAAATCCAATTCGTAAATAAAAGAAAATAATTATAAATATACAAATCCAATTCGTAAATAAAAAAAAACAATTCGTAAATACGCAAATCCAATTTGTGAATTCAAAACACAATTCAAAAATACACAAATCCAATTCATAAGTTCAAAACACAAATCATAAATGCGCAAATCCAATTCGTAAATTCAAAACACGATTCAAAAATACACAAATCCAATTCGGAAGTTCAAAACACGATTCGTTAATATGCAAATCCAATTCGTAAATTCAAAACACAATTCATTAATACACAAATCCAATTTGTCAATTCAAAACACGATCCGTAAATATGCAAATCCAATTCGTAAATTCAAAAATACACAAATCCAATTCGTAAATACACAAATCAAATTTGTAAGTTCAAAACATTTTTCAAAAATACACAAATCCAATTAGTGAGTTCAAAACACGATTCGTAAATACACAAATCCAATTTGTGAGTTCAAAACACGATTCGCAAATACACAAATCCAATTTGTGAGTTCAAAACTCGATTCGTAAATACACAAATCCAATTCGTGAGTTCAAAACTCGATTCGTAAATACACAAATCCAATTCGTAAATACACAAATCAAATTTGTAAGTTCAAAACATTTTTCAAAAATACACAAATCCAATTAGTGAGTTCAAAACACGATTCGTAAATACACAAATCCAATTTGTGAGTTCAAAACACGATTCGCAAATACACAAATCCAATTTGTGAGTTCAAAACTCGATTCGTAAATACACAAATCCAATTCGTGAGTTCAAAACACGATTCAAAAATACACAAATCCAATTCGTGAGTTCAAAACACGATTCGTAAATACACAAATCCAATTCGTAAATTCAAAACACCATTCAAATATACACAAATCCAATTCAAAAATACACAAATCAAATTTGTGAATTCAAAACACGATTCGTAAATACACAAATCAAGCAGCATTGGCTATATTCATGGAATCATTATCAATAAAAAAAAATTTAATAAACAAATAATTCACAACTATAATAAGTTTTTTAATAAACAATCATTAAACTAAAAACATACACTGTAAAAAAAAAATCCATAATTTTACGGTTTATTTCCGGCAGCTGGGGTGCCAGAAATTTACTGTAAAATAACGCACATTAAACTACAGAAATTTACCAGAAATTTAAATTTAAGGAAATTTCTGTAGTTTAATGTCCGTTAATTTACAGTAAATTTCTGTCATTTAAGGGCCGTTAATTTATGTTTTTTTCCAGGATGGGGGTTTTACAGTGTACAAATAACAATAATACTGATAAAAGGTCATATAAGCTCATTGTCGTACTAAATAATAGTTAAATGCCTGCCTTTGTTGTTGTTGAATAATACAGAAGATAAAGAGCTTTTGGAAGGAGAGAAATAAATTGCAATCACAAAATTGGTCAAAATACCACAATTAAATCATTTTCTAAAACCGAGCACTCCAGCGCTATCTACAACACAATAAACTCAATATCCCCTGCCAATATCTGCACGTGCATCCTCTCAGCTCTCCAAAACAAAAAAATACAATTAATTAGAAATCCCAACAGAGGGATGGATGGATGGATGGGTATATATAACGTCTAGCCTGTGGTGTGTTTGTATGCTAATGCAGCCGTTTGTTGCTGAGACGCCTCACAGGTCAATGCTAATCCCTGATAGATGGATCTGCAAGACCTTTCCTCATCCATCAACCTCCATCTGCATCTCCAACTGGATGTGCATCTGCAGCACAGAAGCGTTTAATGCAGAAACCACAGCGGCTGGAGACTCCATTACTCAAAGCTGACAACTCCAGCAGAGACACATGCTTAAAAAGAGGACAATCAAACCTGTCCCGCTCACCAAAATGCTTCTTGATTTAAGAATATTTCGATGTTTGGTCTAGAAACAAGACATTTCAGATCAGTGTGAAACCTGACCTGAGATCTGTCGTTGTGTTGTTCTGGATCACACACTCACAATAACAGACCGGAGAGTGTTTGACAGACACTAAACTAATTACAAGATCAATAGTTCTCGACTCATCACTCAAAAACACCCTTCGTTAAGCTTTCAAACATCTATAGAGGAAGACTATTGACAAATCAATCCTTTTTCTTAAAGTAGAAGAATGGTCAAACATAATGGGAAAGCTTCTAAAAATAATTAAGTAAAAAATAAATAAAGCACTTACTGTAAAACGTTAACTGTTGCATCAGAATAATTAGCCCTCATGTTCAGTTTCAATAATATTATATTTCTGTCCCAATTTCTGTTTGACGGAGAGAAGATTCGTTCGTTCATTCATTCATTCATTCATTCATTTACCTTCAGCTTCGTCTCAATTTCAAAGGTCGCCACAGCAGAATGAACTGCCGACTATTCCAGCGTGTTTTACACAGCGGATGCCCTTCTAGCTGCAACCCAGTACTGGGAAATTCATTCATTCATTTATTTGTTCATTTTTTTATTTATTCATTCATTCATTTTTAATTCATTCATTTTTTCAATAATTTATTTATTCATTTTTACTCATTCATTCATTCCTTTATTTATTAAATTTTTTTTCATTCATTAATTTATTCATTTTTTCATTCATTCATTTCATTTGTTTATTCATTTTTTATGTATTTATTTACGTTTATTTCTTATTAATTTATCCATTTATCTATTTATTTATTCATTCGTTTTTAATTAATTCAGTTTTCCTAAATTATTTATTCATTAATTTTTATTCATTCATTTTATTTGTTAAGTCTTTTCACTCATTCATTAATTTTTAATTCCTTCGATTTTTCAATCAGTTATTTATTCATTTATTCATTTTTAGTCATTCATTCATTTTTTCATTAATTAATTTTTTATTCATTCTTTCATTAATCAATTCATTCATTTTTCACTCACTTAATTGGTTTATTAATTTCTTATTTATGTCTTTATTTATGATTTTTCTTATTTATCCATTCATCAATTTATTATTCATTTGTTAATTCATATTTAGTCATTTATTCATTCATTCATTGTTTTTTTTCTTGAATTCATTTTTTTCATTTATTTACTTTATTCATTCATTCATCAATTTTTATTCATTCATTTTTATTCATTAATTCAATTTTTATTTATTCGTTAACTTATTCATTCATTCATTTATTTACAATTTTTTCATTCATCTTTTTCATTAAGAATTTTCATTTATTTATTCATTTGTTCATTTTTATTGAATCATTCATTCCTTTATCTTTTATTCTTTCATTTATTCATTCATTATTTTTTCATTCATTCATTCATAAATTTATTTGTTAATTGATTTATTAATTAATTACTTTATTTATTTGTTCAGTTTTTCATTCATTTTTCATTCATTCATTCATTCATTCGTTGATTTATTTTATTTCTTTGTTGGTTTTTTCATTCATTCACTTACACATGAATTATTTCATTCATTCACTCATTTTTTTATTTATTCATTGTTTCATTTACTTATTCATTTGTTTATTTATTTATTCAATCATTCATTCCTTTGTTTATTATTTCATTCATTCAATTATTTATTTAAATTATTTGCTCAGTATTTTCATTCATTCATTTTTTATCCATTCATTTATTCATTTTTTATTAATTTATTCAATAACTCACTCACTCACTTAACTTATTGATGAAAAATAACCAGGACACACACTAATGAACGGAGAAAGTTTTAAAGCTGTACTGCACTTTTATGGTTCTCATACTTGAAACCTCTTTTCATCTTTGACCCATATAACTCGCTGATAATCAGAGGGCTTCATACTCATTTCTACATTTACATAATAAATAGTGTCAGCTTGCTCAACGCTTGCTATAAAGCATATTAGCATTACTGTATATAACATGGGACATTCTGGCAAAATCAAACTATCAGTGTGTGAAACTCAAAAACAAAATCCTGTTTTGATCAGATCCACTTTCAGTCCACGCCAAACCACAGACTGAAGAAACGCAGAAGCAGAAAGCAAAATGAGGATCAAACAAATACTAATTAGATTATATCTGGACAACATTTGCAGGCAGATTCACAGTGGTCAACCCGTTCTACAATTCAGATTCTATTCCTTTAACTCGCGCATTACCGTCAACTTCAACTGTGTTTCTACATTGTAAAAAGGATATGATCATGGTTTTGTTCATTTGAGTTATAGAAATAAGTGAACTTCATATAAGAATAAGTTCATATCAGATTCATTTTGAACTCAAGGCAGATGATCTGTTATATCTAGGTCAAGTTTTTATTTTTATGCAACTTGACATTATTTGAAAGGCCAATTTTTGTTTTGTGATTCATTTTTGTAACTAGGCAGGTTAGGGTAATTAGGCAAGTAATTGTATAATGATGGTTTGTTCTGTAGACTAATAGAAAAATATATAGCTTAAAGGGGCTAATAATTTTGACCTTAAAATGGGTTTTAAAAAATTAAAAACTGCTTTTATTCTAGCCGAAATAAAACAAATAAGACATTTTCCTGAAGAAAAAAACATTATCAGACATACTGTGAAAATTTCCTTGCTCTGTTAAACATCATTTGGGAAATATTTAAAAAAGAAAAAAAAAAATCAAAGGGGGTTGAATAATTCTGATTGCAACTGTATGTATTATCGTATCTAATTAATCTTTTGACAGAACTAATTTTAAAGAGAAATCTGTAAGGGATTCACTCATTTATGCCAGTTAATGTGTGTATATATTAGGCATGGGACGATACCGTTATCAAGGTATACCGCGGTTTGGAAAAGTCAAGGTTTTAAAACCGCCAAAATATTCTGCTTTACTATTCCTAAGGTATGTGTAAGACTTTATTTACTTTTTTTGTTTGTTTGTTTTTTATGAAAACAGAATCTCCAGCATGCAAAAAAGATGCCTTAAGATGCTAATTTAAATTGTAAAAAAAATATCTGTGTTTTTGAAACTAATGAAGACAGCAGAAGTCAATGATTCATTTTCATTATTCAGCCTGACTTGTTTACTGCTCTAAAATATTTTCTTTTTAAATGTCTGGGTAAAAAACAAAAACTTTTTCCCCTTTGAACACAATATATTTTATTTCAAGAAACATTTATAATATTTTGAAATAAAATATATTGTGTTCAAAGGGGAAAAAGTTTTTGTTTTTTACCCAGACATTTAAAAAGAAAATACTTTAGAGCAGTAATCACAATACTGTGAAACCGTGATGTTTTTATCCAAGGTTATCATACCGTCAGAATCTTACAACGGCTCATGCCTAATATATATATACACTTTACAGAGTTGAAGTCAGAATTATTAGCCCCCCTGTTTATTTTTTTCCCCAATTTCTGTTTAACGGAGAGAAGATTTTTTAACACATTTCTAAACATAATAGCTTTAATAACTCATTTCTAATAACTGATTTATTTTATCTTTGTCATGATGACAGTAAATAATATTAGACTAGATATTCTTCAAGACACTTCTATACAGCTTAAAGTGACATTTAAAGGCTTAACTAGGTTAATTAGGGTAACTAGGCAGGTTAGGGGAATTAAACAATCATTGTATAACAGTGGTTTGTTTTGTAGACAAACAATAAAAAATATAGCTTAAAGGGGCTAATAATATTGACCTTAAAATGACTTAAAAAAATTAAGAACTGCTTTTATTCTAGCCGAAATAAAACAAATAAGACTTTCTCCAGAAGAAAAAATATTATCAGACATACTGTGAAAATTTCCTGTTAAACATCATTTGGGAAATATTTAAAAAAAAAGAAAGAAAAAAAAAATCAACAATTCTGACTTCAACTGTATGTATGTATATATATATATATATATATATATGTGTGTGTGTGTGTGTGTGTGTGTGTGTGTGTGTGTGTATATATATATATATATATTAATATATATATTGAATTATATTTTTTCTGCATGACATAAGCGTTCTCTTATGTGTGCTTCTGTTAATAAAGTCCAAGCAGTAACACAAGAGCCAAGAAGACTTTCTAGGACAGCCGAAATCAGAGCCGGTAATGCAGATCATCATTTCTGTGGGAAACATTAGCACATACACTTGAAGTCATAATTATTAGCCCCCCTGTATATTTTCTTTCTCCAATTTCTGTTTAACAGAAAGATGTTTGTTTTTTTCAGCACATTTCTAAATGTAATAGTTTTAATAACTCATTCTCTTTGCCATGATGACAGCACATAAATATATTTTTCAAGACACTAGTATTCAGCTTAAAGTGACATTTAAAGGCTTAACTAGGTTAATTAGGGTAAAGTTAGGGTATTTAGGCAAGTCATTGTATAACAGTGGTTTGTTCTGGAGACAATCTAAAACTAATATTGCTTAAGGGGGCTAATAATATTGACCTTAAAATGGCTTTAAAACAATTAAAAACTGCTTTCATTCTAGCCTAAATAAAACAAGTCAGACTTTCTACAGAAGAAAAAACATTATAGGAAATACTGTGAAAAATTCCTGAATCTGTTCAACATCATTTGGGAAATATTTGAAGAAGCAACAATTCATAGGAGGGCGAATAATTCTGACTTCGACTGCATACAGTCAATCAATCTCCATTCACTGACTAATTCAGAGTCCGTTAATAGACTTAAACACAATTTAAAGGTTGCAGTAAACGTGGAGGATTCTGGAAGCATCGGTCAGCTCTTAATCCTAATGATTGCAACCAATAATCCGTGACATCCATACATTCATTCAAGTGCAATACGAGAAGCATTAAATCAATCTCAGCATTCCTTATGCATGAAGTGAACAGCGAATGTTGAACTGAGCTCTTCCAGATGATCATTCCTCATCACACACACACACACACATATACGCCGGCCACTCCAGACCGCTTTTTCCACCAGACTAGCCTTTCTCCACAACTTCTTGAGCCATTATTGCTGTCGACAGACAAAGTCTTTTTGGGTCGGTAAATAGCGGTAAAAGAAACCAGTATTGTAATTCGATCCTCTGAATGCTGAACAGACATGTATAATAAACACAGGCGGGCTGCATTTAGGTATTCTTTACCTTTATTTTGACAAGAAAAACAACAACACACACTTAAACTTGAAGCGCAGTGTGTTGGAGAAACAAACACAAGCTTTACAGACTCTGATGGTGATTTCTGGACATGTTAAGAAGCCTGTTTTACACCTTTGGTTGGTGTAATGTAATGTGTTGTATGATATTTAATATGTGGGTCAACGATGGAAAGGGGATTTCAGCCTTCAAAACAATAAATGTGTAAAAAAGGAGCTTTTTGTGCTATGCACTAATTTTTTTTTGATGAACAAATATAATAAATTAAATAATATAATATTAAATAAAAAATTATTACAATTATTAAATAATAATATTGATTAAAATACAATAAAATAAATTATATAATATTAAATAAAATATATTTAAAATATTAAATAAAAATAATGATTAAAATTTTATAAAATAAATTATATAATAATCAAAATATATTAAATTATTGATTAAAATAATTAAATAAATTATATATTAAATAAAAATATATTAAAAATATTAAATAAAAATATTGATTAAAATATAAATAAATTATATATTAAATAAAAATATCTAAAAATGTTTAATAAAAAAATTAAATATATAAAAAAAAATTAAAATATTGATTAAAATATAAATAAATTATATATTAAATAAAATATATGAAAAGTTAAATAAAAATATTAAATATAAAAAAATAATATTGATTAAAATATAATAAATTAAAATATTAAATAAAAATGTTTAAAATATTAAATAAAATATTGATTAAAATATAAATAATTATATATTAAATAAAAATAAAGATTGTTAAATAAAAATATTGATTAAAATATAAATGAAAATATTAAATAAAAATATTTTTAAAATGTTAAATAAAAATATTGATTAAATATAATAAAATAAAATATAAAACAAATATATAAAATATTAAATAAAATATAATATAATATATTGATTAAAATATAAATAAATGTTATAATATTAAATAAAATAAAAAATATTCAAATATAATTAAATAAGTGACATAATATTAAATAAAAATATATATGAAAAATATTAAATAAAAATATTGATTAAAGTATAAATAAATAAATGTTATAATATTATAATATTATATAATAAAATTAATAAAAAATATAAATATATATAGTTCTTATTCATTCATTCATTCATTTTCTTGTCGGCTTTGTCCCTTGCGGGGTCGCCACAGCGGAATGAACCGCCAACTTATCCAGCACGATTTTACGCAGCGGATGCCCTTCCAGCCGCAACCCATCTCTGGGAACTTCCACACACACATTCACACTCATACACTATGGACAATTTAGCTTACCCAATTCACCTGTACTGCATGTCTTTGGACTGTGGGGGAAACCGGAGCACCCGGAGGAAACCCACGCAAACGCAGGGAGAACATGCAAACTCCACACAGAAACGCCAACTGACCCAGCCCAGCCGAGGTTCGAACCTGCGACTCAGCGACGTTCTTGCTGTGAATCATTGAATGTCATAACATTTGTTTATTATATTTTATTCAATGCTATAATATTAAATACAATTTTTATAAAATAAATGGTATAACATTAAATAAAAAATGTATAAAATAAATCGTGTAATATAATTATTATTTTTTTTATTTAATAAAATAAATTTAAAAAATAAAATATTTATATAATTTTTTTGGCCAATATAAAAAATACACTATAATTATTAATGTACAAAGAAATTAATTACAGATGTAATTCCATAGGTTTTTAATCAATCTTTTTTCCCCTGTTTATGTATGCTTTATAAAGCATTATGTGAATTTGATCTTCCTTCCAGCAACTTTAAACCATGAAAAGTCTGAAAAAGTTATTTTTAGTCACTTTTAATAGTGTGCAGTGCTGTATTGTCTGGGTTTGTGTTGTATATTACGCTACAAAAACCTTGTAATAAACTGCAGCACATTTTGTTATTTTACAGACTCATTTCTTTAGATTTTATATACATTATATTATTTCAAATACTAAAATGTCAATAAAAGTCACTTTGTTAAACTGTAGAGTTGAATTTCACCGAAAGTCAAAAGTGGACAGAGCAGAGATCAACATCAAATTGTGGATTGTGAGCATCCCAGCATCCAAATTGATTTATTTATTTATATTTTTTTACAAACTTCTGCACAGAAATAGCCCAAAACTGTCTGCAGATCCTGAGATACGAGCGTTTGGCTAGACTCTCAGAGGGGGATGGTGCTGCTGGTGGCTCAAGTTTTTTTTTTTTTTTTGTTCACAATTGAGATTCGACCACTTTGTTATGTAAATGGACGCCTGGAAACCGAGCGCTAGAAATGGCAGGAGTTGATGTGAGCTGAGATGGCACTTCCTCCAAAGACACGCACAACAAACGCAGCGCGCCACAACTGCGCATTTGTTCATGCGAGTTCACGCTCTGAATCCAAATGAACGAGAGAGAAAAAACACACACACACACTCACACACATCCCGGCTGAACATTTCACACACTTCACATGTAAACGGCAGGGTTTCCGCACGGACCGATGATCTCTGTTTGTGCTTTTTTATATTATGAGTGAGTTTTTGGCTTATCTCAACATAAAGGAGTACAATAAATGAATATTTTTATGCATTTCTCAGTGAATATAGGTTAGGGCTGTGCAATTTGGGGAAAATATCTAATTGGGATTTTTTTTTTGACAGATATTGCGATTGTGATTTGAGATTTAATTTTGTAGTCAAGCTTCAGCTCAATAATCTGAAATAATCTGCTAAAATGCAGCGAGTGTTAGTTAAAGATATTAACTCCAACATTGTTTTTATATATTCAGAAATTAAACACTCATTTTTCTCTAGAGCAAACAGCAAGCACAAATAAAATAACCTTACCTTTCTGTAAACAAGTTCAAATCAAATTAGGGAGATTGTGTAGCGTATTATGTAAACAAAAAAGTGGTATTGCAAAATGCGGGAAAACAGCGGCGGAAATCTATATCTCCTATCGAGCATTTAGATGACGTTTTTAAATCCCTCTTTGGTCACTGCATTAAATGCACTGTGTCTTTAGTGAGGTAGTGAGTTATGGCGTTAGTTATCTCCTGCTGCCTTTGTGATGTTATTCATATAGTGTAATAGCCGCAAACAACTCTGAAATTGTAGTTTGCTGTTGCTTGCTACTAGATTGAGCGTCACTGGCAATACTTGTAGTTGACTTTTTAGCAAAATGCTCCTCATATCGTCACCTTGGAATTATAATCTGCGTTCTGAATGATTTTGAGATATTGAGCTTCAAAGTTTTTGCATTCCATAGCAAACAATGTGTGTAACCTTTGTTTTTTTTAAATAAAAAGTCTTAAAATGTAAACAACTTATAAAAAAACACCCCATAATGTAAATAAGTTGTCATTTAATGAGAATATGTCAATAACTAAATTTTGACAAAAATGTCAGATATAACCTTCTAATTCTAAGGTGACGATATAGCCGCTGTGGTGTTTTTGTCTGGTGTCGGTGACTTTGAAACCAAGATATTCCCATTTTACTGACGTGCTGTTTTTATTTTAGTGGCAGACGCCATCATCCTACTCATTCGCACTTTACTGTTCGCTTGTTTGTTTTTTATTGTGGGCGTTCCGCATAGTTCGGTTGTGCAATTCTAATTGGCCAGAACGAAAGTGCGCTCACTCAGTTGGCAAGTAAGGCTGTCACACTCAGACGGCAGTCACGGATTTGCTCTGGGTGGGGGAAATTAAATAATATATATTTCATATCGCAGCCTCTTGCGATTAGGCATAAGCCGGTATAAGTTTCTAACGGTATGATAACCTTGGATAAAAATATCACGGTTTCACGGTTTTGTGATTACTGCTCTAAAATATATTCTTTTTAAATGTCTGTGTAAAAAACAAAAACTTTTTTCCCTTTTGAAAACAATATGTTTTATTTTGAGAAACATTTCTAATATTTTGGAACAGTAAACATGTCAGGCTAAATAATTCAAAAAAGTCTTCATTTGTTTCAAAAACACAGATTTCTTTACAATTTAAAACGGCATCTTTGGATTTTTTTTTCTGCTGGAGATACTGATGTACTAAAAATCAAACAAAAATGTAAATCTTACACATACCTTAGAAACGGTATTACAGAAAATTTTGGCGGTTTTAAAACCTTGACTTTTCCAAACCGCGGTATACCTTGAAAACGGTTATCGTCCCATGCCTACTTGCGATTAGCTAATTGCAGCGTTTCGAATTACGATTGCAATTCGATTTTGATTAATCGCACAGCCCTAATATAGGTCATATATTTTGGTGCATTTGAACAAAACAGATTTATTAAATGATATATTTATTAAAATAATATTGTAGAACATCTTTAGAAATAGAAAGATAACACATTTGATGCAAAATGTTGGGAAATGAATTACAAACTACAAAATTTCAGTACAATTTTATTAATTTTTTGTTTTAACTCTCTGAAATAAAGGTACAAAATCTGTCACTGAGGCAGTACCTTTTCAAAAGGTCCACGTTTGTACTTTACAGCTGCACATTAGTACTTTTATGGTTCACTTTTGTACTTTTAAAGTACTATGAGGTATAGATTTGTACTTTTTAGGTGTTAAAATGTACCTTTTAAGTATGGCTGTGCAATAAAATCAGTATCAGTATTTATTGAGCGAACACCATTGTCAATATCGATTATAAAAAAAGTTTGGTATGTAGTTTCGGTATGAAGCGATAGTTTTATTAAAATGTGGCTGCTGAGCGTTCGCCTTGGAAGCAATGCCAAAAAGCTTGGGGTGTAAGTTTGTCATTTTCAATGAGGCACGCGACGTGCATGACGTCCACATATTCCACGTACACCTAGTTGAAAAAACTTCTGAACTTTTCCAAATGCCCCGAGCGCATCGCTATTCGTGTAAGTAGAACTAACCAATCTGCTTCACACTTTGTATGTAATATACACATTTCAGTCAACATATGTGCCTTGTCATTGTCTCTCATCATGCACAGCGCGATGTGAGACGGAGAAAATGAAAGCACAGAAGCTCTAAGGTAAAATCAGATGCTCAAGACATAATCTTTAATCTTTAATGACTTCTATTAAAAATGTTGACAGAGGTTTTGTGATATAATATTAACTGCTACTTATATTTGATGGAAGAAAAAAAAAACATATGACTGGAAAAAACTATCAGTGTTGTCGCTTTGCAGAGGTGTGAGCCTACACTGGTCTCACGGTTCGGTTTTCATGCCATCAATTCGCTTTAATTCGACATCTCGGTGCATCACAGTGCATTGACAGTGCTTTCCATACACAGTTTTATATTTCTTCACAGCACAACAAATGTATAAATATATTTATATACTATTTGTAATCGCCTTCCTCGCCATAGTAAGCTACCGCGACATTGAGCATATGTGATAAATGACGTCAGTACATAATAACCGGTTATGATTATTACTGAACCGATACTGAATTGTGCAGATCTGCATCGCGGTGCACCAAAGAAACAATTAATTTTGACACCCCTAACGATTTGTAATCTAAATTTGTTATTTAAGTGAAAATATCTAAGGCAAGTTTATTGATTTTATTCTTTTTTTATTTAGTTTATTCTTATTTTCTATGCTGTTGGAAGCACTGCAGGTGCGTGAAGATGTTCTGTTGTTAGATAATATGTTCTGTATGCTGCTATTCACATGTTAAAATAAATCAGTATTTTAGAATGCAATGATTAATATGTCAGACACAAAATAGACACTTTAATAATTTTTTTAAAATTGAATAATAATATAATATTAATCTGACCGGTTAACGATTAATATTTGATTAACGAGCAGTGGTTGTCGGTTGGCAAAATTAACCGAAATGAGCATCCCTATATATATATATATAGGGATGCTCATTTCGGTTAATTTTGCCAACCATATATATAGGGATGCTCATTTCGGTTAATTTTGCCAACCGACAACCACTGCTCGGTATATATATATGAGCAATTCCATGCAAATGTCAACCTTGCCATGAAAAAAATTAAGTTTTCACCAAAATTGGGAAACCGTTTCTACATTTTTTTGTGTAAGCAAGTATTTTACAGTACTTTAAAAATACTCATAAATGTATCTGTCAGTGTTTAAAACTATTATATTTAATTTGCCAAAATCACACAAATGGCAATTTCACAGGTGTCACATCCATAACAGAAAAGTGTCACGTCCATAACGACACTTTTTCTTCATAAATGCAAAAATATTAAATAAAATAAAATCAATCATGTTTGTTCTTTAGTGAGCCGACTCGTATCTGTTTGATTAGCATTGTTTCTTTTGGGTTGTGCAGTTTAATTGACAGAATTTCTACAGAGTATGTTGTAGACTGTAAACTCACAGACTTTTTTTGTCACAACCATAACGCATGCTTGTTTTTCTCATTGAAAGTATAAAAAATGTTTAAAGATTGATATTTTTCTGCTCCTATAACTCTGTGGTTAGTTGTTTTGGAAAATATAAACAGATGTGTCAATATAATGTTATTGTATACTTTCTATGTGAATTTATGTTTTGAGTTTTTACTGCAAATGTCACATCCATAACGCTGGAATTGCTCATATATATATATATTAGGGATGCTCCGATCAGGATTTTTGCAGCCGATACCAACTACCGATTCTTTGTGATGGTGATCGGCCAATACTGAGTACCGATTCTGATGCTTCAAGCTTTATAATACATGGAGCACATTTTCCCCCCTAAGTATGATAATTAAGTGGAGATCTTGCCTTACACCTCAGAGAATAAATGAAGAATGTTGCATATAATCCCTCAAACATGTCTCTTATAACCATTTAGTGTGGACATGTCATGCTCAGAAGCAACTTTACAGAAAATAATAGATAAAACAGATACAAACAAATGGTAAGAAAAACAACTAACAAAGCAATTTGAAAACATTGCAAATGATGGAAGAAGAATTCGACATGTCTCAATCAAGAAAAAGTACATATTTGATGCATAAGATGTTAAAATGCACATCTATAAATATATATTTATTTATTGCAGTAAGTATATTACAAAAAGGTATATTATGAAATATTCAATTAAAACATTTTTTTTTACGTTTTTAATTGTATTTCAGCCAGGTTTTAGTG
The DNA here is from genome assembly GCA_903798195.1 of Danio kyathit. Classification (NCBI taxonomy): domain Eukaryota; kingdom Metazoa; phylum Chordata; class Actinopteri; order Cypriniformes; family Danionidae; genus Danio; species Danio kyathit. The sequence goes on along the minus strand of LR812520.1, from coordinate 2,327,945 downwards.
AACTGGCAATATTGTCAAAAACACAGAACTCTCAGTTCTTATATATGTAAAAAGGTCTAAACACATGCAAGACCATTCCAATATTTTGCTCTCCAACTAGCATGTCTGGTTCCTCTGCATATAAACTCGTAAACAGACACCTGTGATCAGTTCATGAGATCGGCCAGATTGGCGAGTACCGATCGAGTCATAAAATGTGATTATCGGCCGATACCGATCTCTGGCCGATCGATCGGAGCATCCCTAATATATATATATATATATATATATATATATATATATATATATATATATATATATATGAGCAATTCCATGCAAATGTCAACCTTGCCATGAAGAAAATTACGTTTTCACCAAATTACGGAAACCGTTTCAGGTTTTTTTGGGTAATCAAGTATTTTACAGTACTTTACCAATACTTACAAATGTATCTGTCAATGTTTCAAACTATTATATTTAACTTTACCAAAATCACACAAGTGGCAATTTCACAGCTGTCACATCCATAACGGAAAGATGTCACGTCCATAACGACACTTTTTCCTCATACATGCAAAAATGTCAAATAAAATAAAATCAATCATTTTTGTTCTATAGTGAGCCGACTCATATCTGTTTGATTAGCATTGTTTCTTTCGGGTTGTGCAGTTTAATTGACATAATTTCTGCAAAGTATGTCGTATACTGTAAATTCACAGACTTTTTTTGTCACATCCATAACGCATGTTTATTATCCTCATTTAAAGTATAAAAAATGTTTACAGACTGATATTTTTCTGCTTCCACAACTCTGTGGTCAGTTGTTTTGGAAAATATAAACACATGTTTCAATATAATGTTAGCATATACTTTCTGTGTGAATTTATGTTTTGAGTTTTTACTGCAAATGTCACATCCATAACGCTGGAATTGCTCATATATATATATATATATATACACACACATATCACGCTATTTGGGAGAAAGAAACCATTGATTTAGATTAACTGGAATGATTTTGTAAGCATGAATTATAAAGAAGCAACAAAGTAAAAGCATAAACAAATGCAAAAGAGCAAAGATAACGAAAGAAAAACAGTGCTTTACGGATTTCCAGACAGTCCTAACAGTATTCAGCTACAGAAAATGATAGAGTTGCATGTAAATGAACACTCATTTTAGGCCTGCACGATACTGGAAAAATCTGATATTTTGTTTTGCTGCGATACATATTGCGATATGGATTCAATTTCACCAGATGATCTGAATAGCTCTATTTTAAAAGATTTCATTAATTTAGATTTACTGATTTAATAAATATAAATACGACAGAGCAAAAATAAAAGTTGTTTTCTGGGGAGTCTAACAGTATTCAAATGCAAAAATTCATAACAGTCAAACTTAAAATAGCATGTGAATCATTTTAAACACTAATAAAAATATTGGATAGCATCTTTATCTTTTAACAAATAATCAAATGCTGATGTGACTATTGCGGACACACACATATATCGATGCTCAAACGATATACTGTTCAGCCCTAACTCATTGTATAAATATTTCAACGATAACCTGGATTTCTTGTGTACATTTTGTCCTTACTATTTTGCATGAGTTAAGGCCGGTGAATAAAGCATAAACTCTCTTGAAATGCATGCTCAGACAGTCACAAGCCCTTAAAACACATGCAAATAATAATCTTTCACTCCATTATGCTTCAACTCCGCAGTGACTCCACAAATCTCGTGTGTTGTGAACTGTGGCTCCTGGTCAATTATAATCCAGACTCAACACTGGCCATCCTGAGACTATTGCAGATGCACGAACACTCCAATATCAACGCTGAAACAATGCATATACACACTGTAGGGCTGCACGTTATATCGCTTCAGCATTGATATCGTAATGTGTGCGGATCTGCAATAGACCCATCACAAGATCTGAAATGTGGAGTTTGGATTATAACGAAGCAGAAAACACTGGAGTCATTGCAAGTTTCAGTCTATCCGATTTTTATTCGTATGCATTTTTTTAAAGGCTCTGACTAAAAGAGCTCTGCATAATAGAAATGATAACGTTTGCTGCTTTAACAAAGATATTTGTGTTTAATTATGCATGCAATGAAGACTACACAGTGCTATTTTACATTCGCTTCTTGCATTTCCATACCCCAATACTGTTAGACTCTCTAGAAACCCCCTGTTTATTTCATATTTACCTTTTGTTCTACTGATTTTATCTGTGCTTTAATTTTATTTAGTATATTGTTGTGTTATTTTGCATGTTTGTATGCAGACGCACAAAATCTTAGATCCAACAAAATCAGTCTTAACTATGTACAATTATGAATTGTTTCCAAATAGAGTCGTCTTGCCAAATTATATATCACAATAAACATTGCAGGAAAACTATCGTGCACCCCTAGTATATTGTGCATAACAGTACCATCCATAGATTCACATGACAAACGTCTTCTCCATGAGCGCGTCTCTCTTGAGCTATTGTGACATGAGCTCATAGCGCGGTGAATAATGCATGTGGAGTAAAATGATCTTAATTTAGCCGCTGAACATGGACTTCTACAGTCAAGCAATGAAGACGTGAAACACAGATTCTGTTTCCTTTTAAATCCACCAACAATCAACCCTGATAAGTAAAAAGACAATATACAAGATAATATAAAGTTTGTGAACCCCTTAAAAATTAATCAAGAGAGTATTTAAAAAAAAAACTAAGGGTTCACAAACTTTTGCACGGGGTTATTTTTTAATAAATGTAGCCATTTATTTGTCTTGAATTATATGTAAATGCTTTGTATGCGAGATGTATGACTCTGGACAGTGCTAAATTAAAAAATAGCATGCATTTTGAAGTATCTCTCATTTGTTTTTGATTAAAACTATGCACATTTTTGCAGATTATTGATTGACAAAGTGTATTTGATGTATTCTTTTTATTTTAATGAAGCTACTACATACTTAAGTTGCAATGTATCAATACTATTTGATATGTTTAAGTAATTAAATATATATATATATATATATATATATGGCTCTCAAATAGGATATGATTTCATTTCGGACTTGGAAAAATCATCAAAGGTGTTTATATTAAAAAGAAACATGAAAGTGTCAACATACATATTTCAAATAATAAAATATGAGGGAAATAATGTTCATTTAACATAACATATGCATAACATAACAGATTTCTAACCATTTCTCTGTGAATATAGGTCTTATATTTTGGTGCATTTGAATAAAACAGATTAAACAGATAGAATGATATTTTAGTAAACCATATATGTTTTGTTTCTCTTAATTTTTCCTTTTTTAAAATTTTTCTTTAATATTTTTACCTAAGAGATAAATTTGGGTGTTTTTGGTTAGTATTTTGGATCGTTTTCATAAGTTATTTTGAAAGATAAGCTCGAGATTTGGCTTATTAATCTAATGTACATGCACACATATAATAAAGCTTCCTATACAAAATATTTAGTTAAAAATATATATTTGTGAGGGGTGAACTCATATGCTGAGCACTATATTTAGATTGCAATACAAAATTATTATATATATGGGTCTCAAATAGGAGATGATTCATTTTGGACTTCATGTTTCATTCGGAAAAATCACCATAAGTGTTTTTATCCATGACTGTATAAAATAGGCTTTTATACACACAGAAAACATGAAAGTGTCAACAGATATTTCAAATATCAAAATATGAGGGAAATAATGTTCATTTAACATAACAGATGCATAATATAACAGATTTTATCAATTTCTCTGTGAATATAGGTAATATATTTTGGTGCATTTGAACAAAACAGATTTATTAAACAAATATGTTTATTAATATGATGTTTTAGTCAACATATTTTTGTTTCTCTTTTAAATTTTTTATTTAATATTTTTACCTAACATATAAATTTGGGTGTTTTGGGTTAGTATTTTGGACCATTTTCATAAGTTATTTTGTAAGATTAGCTCCAGATTTGGCTTCAGTGCTTATTAATCTAATGTATATTCACACATATAATATTGTAAAGCTTCCTATCGAAAATATAAATCTTAAAAAAGATATTTGTAAGGGGTGAACTCATATATGCACAGCACTATATATATATATAAACAGATTGCAATACTATATATATATATATATATATATATATATATATATATATATATATGGGTCTCAAATAGGAGACGATTCATTCTTGTTTCATTTGGAAAAAATCACCAAAAGTATTTTTATACACACAAAAAAATAAAAAAAAGTCTACATTAATATTTCAAATATCAAAATATGAGGACAATAAATTTTATTTAACATAACTGATGCATAACAAAACAGATTTTATCTATTTCTCTGTGCTTTTGGTCCTTTTTCATAAGTTATTTTGTAAGATTAGCTCCAGATTTGGCTTCAGTGCTTATTAATCTAATGTATATTCACACATATAATATTGTAAAGCTTCCTATCGAAAATATTAATCTTAAAAAAGATATTTGTAAGGGGTGAACTCATATATGCACAGCACTATATATATAAACAGATTGCAATACTAGATTATTATATATATATATATATATGGGTCTCAAATAGGAGACGATTCATTCTTGTTTCATTTGGAAAAAAAAATCACCAAAAGTATTTTTATATACACAAAAACTTAAAAAAAGTCTACATTAATATTTCAAATATCAAAATATGAGGAAAATATTTTTTATTTAACATAACAGATGCATAACAACACAGATTTTATCTATTTCTCTGTGTTTTTGGTCCGTTTTCATAAGTTATTTTGTTAGATTAGCTCCAGATTTGGCTTCAGTACTTATTAATCTAATGTATATGCATAAAATATAATACTGTAAAGCTTCCTACAGAAAATATTAAATATATATATACATATGCTGAGCAGATTGTAATACTTAATTCTTGAATGTACTAAATGATATATTAAAATCATTAACCTAACAAAAATGTAAATGCTAGCGTCTTAAAAGATAATAAAAAATAAGGATGTGATCCTAAAATAGTACTTTAATGTCAATAAACATATTTTAAAAACAAACTCTGATATTTTAAAGGATGTCTTGTGTAAGTCACCATTAAAATGATGTATAATAATAACTTATTTAGCCATAAAAAATAAACAAGACACAATCAGGCATACATTTTCCAGATAAATAGTTTTGGTGCATTAAAATAGTTTCCTTTCTTTCTTTCCCTGACCCATATAAATACAGTGTGAAGAACTACACTGTTTCAAAACGGCGTTTAGCCCTCTTAAATTTACTTTCTACAGCACAGAACTCTATATTTCTCCTTGAGATAATTCTAGGACAGATAAGCATGATGTATAGCCTCCTATGAATATCACATCTGGCCCTCGTGCTGTTCTTTTTAAAGAAAAAAGGCACTTAATTCTGTCTTAAGATGAATTGCCGTGTTATCAACATTTCTGAGGCAGTGCACGAGTGACCCTGCTCGCACCCACACCTTAACCATATTAAATCTTCCAACAACTAAGAACAAAGATATCTCCATCCATCCTGTTGATGTTTTTTTAAGAAGAAAAAAAGAGGCACTGCAGTTTTGATGCTCTCTCAAACCCTCCAGAATGGAGACTGTGTGGACTTAAAATAAAAAACCAAGCATGCACAAAGGAAGATGTGAATGATACTCACAGATTAAAGAAGAACAGTCCTAGTAGATGTTTCTGACGCGATGTAAAACCAATGTTTATAAAGTCACCTCTAAAAAAAAAATCAGCGCACAAAGACTTGGATCATCGCGTCCAGGTAGATTTCAGCTCCGCGCGCTCCAGATAAACCCATTAGGCCCTCGAGTAGGGAATAATAAGAGAAAACAGTATAGACTTCACATTTAAAAGCAGCATTTCATGTTTTTTCTTCTCCCCTCAGCAGTTGTCCGTGCAACACTCGGATCAAATCCCCGTTTAAATCAAAGCCACGCGCGTTCCCGTCGCCGCGCTGGCCCGTCCGGTTCACGCGCGTTTGTTCGCAGCACAGAAAACACCGCTTTACCGCACTCTCCGTTAAAAACAGAGTGTTTTGAGGTAAACTTGAGGAAATTCCGCTGGTTTGGTACTGCGGAAAGTGCAGCTCGATCCGGGAGCAGAAAGACAGGAGCGTCGAGCCGGCTGCGTGTCTGACTGCAGCGGCGCGCCGGAAAACGCGGCCCGGAGTGTAGATCCGCGCGGAGCGGAGCAACACCTGGCGGACACTCGAGGGGTTATAAACATTATGGAGGGTCTTTTTCCCGACAACTGTTTCAACAGTGCCAAAAACACCGGGAGAGTGACAGAAAACATGACTTCTTTCTCTCACACACTTTAAAAATGCTGGGAGAAATGTTACATATGGACAACCCAATTATTGTTATAATATATATTAAATAAAGACCTTTTTATGGTTCACTGTAGAAAATTCTGGGTTAGACACAATTCCTTCACATTGTCCCAACACAAACCGATTAAGTAAATCCAGTCATCCCCCCAAAAAACGTAGGCATTGTGTTGTTTCGATTCATTTAAATAAGTAATTTGAACAAGCAGTAAAAGTAATTTTTGAGTGTTGAGTTTTTCCATGTTTGACCCAATCTTGGGCTATTACAACCCAGATTTTTAAAGTGTAATTAGTAGGGCCTATTGTGTAATGGCTTTATAATTAGCCTGTTATTGCAATGCTATAACCACATTCATTCATTCATTCTGACTCTAAAAACGCTGTTTTGTAACCCAAAGCATTTTAATTTAGATGATATTGTGTAGTGGCTTTACAATTTCCCTATTATTACAATGCTTTAACTACATTCATTCATTACATTCTGTCAAAAACCCCGGGAGAGTGACAGAAAACCTGACCTCTTCCTCTCAAAACACTGCCTTTACCAAACATTTCTATACACTTCACAAATGCTGGGGGCATATATATAAACAACCTCAACGGTTTTAATAATTTGTTTATTTACATTTAAATGCCTTTTCTTTTAATCCAGAGTTTGGGTTTGTCCATTTTTGACCCAACCTTGATTTAGGAAAACCCAGCATTTTTAAGATTGTAGGTATTGTGCAATGGCTTCACAATTAGCCTGTTATTGCAATGCTATAACTACATTCATTCATTCATTCTGACTTTTTAACATTCCATCTAAGTTTTACAGATGACAAGAACACTCTGAAAACTTTTTAACCCAGTGGTTGGGTTTGTCCATATTTGACCCGGCCTTGTTTTATGACAACCCAGCATTTTTATAGTTGGTATATTGTGTAATGCCTTTACAATTAGCCTGTTATTGCAATGCTATAACTTAATTAATTAATTAATTAATTAATTAATTAATTAATTCATTCATTCATTCATTCATTCATTCATTCATTCATTCATTTTTTTATTCATAGATTAATTAATTTATTCATTCATTCACTAATTAATATTCTGTGAAAGGTTTACTGATGAAAAATACACCCTAAAAATGCTGGGTGGTATTACCCCAACGTTGGGTCAAATACTGACCAACCCAACCTTATTTGATTTTTTTTATTACACTTTTTACCCAGTGGTTGGGTTTGTCCATATCTTACCCACCTTTTTTATGAAAACCCAGCATTTTTATAGTTTGTATATTGTTTATTGCCTTTACAATTAGCCTGTTATTGCAATGCTGTATATTCATTCATTCATTCATTCATTCATTCATTCATTCATTCATTCACTCATTCATTAGTTCACTCTTTCATTCATTTATTCATTCATTCATTCTTTTTTCATTTATTCATTCACTCATTAATTCATATTCATTCATTCATTCATTCTTTTTTCATTTATTCATTCATTCATTCATTCACATTCATTCATTCATTCATTCATTCACTCACTCATTCATTCATTAATTCTTTCATTTATTATTTAATTCATTAATTCATTAATTCATTCATTCATTAGTTCATTCTTTCTTTCATTTATTCATTTCTTTCATTTTAAAGCATGTTTTTGTAATTATTTATTCATTCATTCATTCATTCATTTACTTATTTACTTATTTATTTATTTATTTATTCATTCATTCATTAATTCATTAATATTCGGTCAGAGGTTTACAGATGAAAAATACACTCTAGAAATGCTGGGTGGGGTCAAATACTGACCAACCCAACCATTTATTTATTTTTTATTACACTTTTTAGCCCAATGATTGGGTTTTCTGACATTCTTTCTGACTTTTTTACATTCTGTCAAAAACACCGGGAGACTTACAGAAAAACAGACTTTTTTCTTTCAAAACACTGCCTTTACCAAACATTTCTATACACTTCACAAGTGCTGGGGAAAATGTCAAATATGCACAAACTCAACCATAATAATTTTTTTTATTCAAATTTGAATGAGCTTTTTAATTAACTCAATGGTTGGGTTTGTCCATGTTTAAACCAATCTTGGGTTATTACAACAATTTTTAGAGTGTAGTTAGTATTGTGTAATGGCTTTACAATTAGCATATCATTACAATGTTATAACTTCATTCATTCATTCATTCATTCTGACTTTTTAACATTCCGTCCAAGGTTCACAGATGAAAATTACACTCTAAAAAATACTGACCAACCCAACCACTTCTTTAATCTTTTATGAGACTTTTAACCCAGTAGTTGGGTTTGTCCGTATTTGACCCAACCTATGTTTTCATAACCCAAAGTTGGGTCAAATACAAATCCAACAATTTTATTATTTTTTTATTCAAATTTACATGACCTTTTTATTAACCCAGTGGTGGGTTTATCCATGTTTGACCCAACCTTGGGTTATGAGATCCCAGCATTTTTAGATTGTAGTTAGTATATTGTGTAATGGCTTTAAAATTAGCCTGTTATTGCAATGCTATAACTACATTCATTCATTCATTCATTCATTGTGACTTTTTAATATTCTGTCATAGGTTTACAGATAAAAAGTACACTCTAAAAATGCTGGTAATACCCCAACGTTGGGTCAAATATTGACCAACCCAACCATTTATTATAATTTTTAACACAGTGTTTGGGTTTTTCCATATTTGACCCAACCTTGGGTTATTACAACCCAGCATTTTTAGAGAGTAGTTAGTAAAAATAACAAGCGTTACACTCTAGAAAAAACGATGTGCTTTTGTAACCCAACTTTGGGTCAAATATGAACAAACCCAACCGTTTTATTACATTTTTATTCAAATTTCTATGAACTTTTTTATTAACCCAATGGTTGGGTTTGTCCATGTTTGACCCAACCTTAGGTTATGACAACCCAGCATTTTTTAGATTATAGTTAGTATTAGGTAATGCCTTTACAATTAGCCTATTATAGCTACATTCATTCATTCATTCATTCATTCATTCATTCATTTATTGTGACTTTTTAATATTCTGTCAAAGGTTTATAGATGAAAAGTACACTCTAAAAATGTTGGTAATACCCCAACATTGGGTCAAATACTTGACCAACCCAACCGTTTGTTTAATTTTTTTCAATTACTAGTAACCATTGACTTCCATAGTATGAAACAGATACTCCTATCAATGGTTACCGGTTTCCAACATTTAAAAAAATATCTTCTTTTGTGTTTGGAACAAGTTAAAGGTCAGCAATTCATCACATTTTTGCGTGAACTATCCCTTTAAACCGCTTCAATACATACGCCACACTCTCCAATCCTACACACTTCTCTTTGTTTGATAAGTTTGTGGCCTTATGCATACAAATAAAAGCCAAAGCCAGCGTGAATGTGAATTTACAGTGCAGTCTGTTGATGAATGAGGTGTAGAGAAGAGTTGGATCAGCAGGAAAAGAGGAGTGGAAACGGAGAGATGAATGAATTACACAGACTCAGAGGTAACCTGATCCACATGCAGTCATCCCAACACTTCAACCCAACAAAAAAATGTTTGCCCAGCCATTTGTTCCCAGTGGTGTCAGTGGTATATCTCCCATGAGTGATCCCTCTGGGGCCCCGGACACTTCCAGGAGGAACCAAGATAGACGAGGGAACAAATGTGCACTGTAAAAAGTATCCATAAATTTCCATATCATTTATAACATGATATAATTTTAACACTATTATACTATTATAATATAATAAAATAACATGATTATTATATACACTCACCGGCCACTTTATTAGGTACACCTTACTAGTACCGGGTTGGACCCCCTTTTGCCTACAGAACTGCCTTAATGCTTTGTGGCAGAGATTCAACAAGCTACTGGAAATATTCCTCAGAGATTTTGCTCCATATTGACATGATAGCATCACACAGTTGCTGCAGATTTGTCGGCTACACATCCATGATGCCAATCTCCCGTTCCACCACATCCCGAAAGTGCTCTATTGGATTGAGCTCTGGCGACTGTGGAGGCCATTTAAGTACAGTAAACTCATTGTCATGTTGAAGAAACCAGTCTGAGATGATTCTCGCTTTATGACATGTGGCGTTATCCTGCTGGAAGTAGCCATCAGAAGATTACACTGTGGACACAAAGGGATGGACATGGTCAGCAACAATACTCAGATAGGCTGTGGTTTGAACTGCAGCAGATCGTCTTGACCATGTCTACATGCTTAAATGCATTGAGTTGCTGCCATGTGATTGGCTGATTAGAAATTTGCGTTAACAAACAGTTGGACAGGTGTACCTAATAAAGTGGCCGGCGAATGTAATTTATCATATATTAAAATATTTTGTGATTCATGTTTTTATTTCTGCCTTTAAATTGCGTTACGGGATCTTACTCTTTCTTCCAACAACTTTGAACATTGAAAAGTTTTAAAAAAGTGACTTTTATTGTCATTTGTATTAGTGTGCAGTGCTATTTTGTCTGGGTTGGTGTTGTATTTTATGCTACAAACACCTTGTAATAAACTGCAGCACATTTTCTGTTATTTTACAGACTCTACTACTAAAATGTCAAATAAAAAAAATTAAGAATAATAAAGAAACTAGTGGTACTCACAGGAGCAATTTGAGGACAAATGTCTGAAATACAACATCTGAACTGTGGGAAACTGTAGTATAAGCAGGATAATTAACTTTGGTATATTGAATTATTAAAAAATAATGCACACTCGAACTGTAACAACATCACCAATTTGGATGCATTACCTTCTAATAATTCATCGGACCATCATTATTTATTCCTTACACAATATAAAATAATACAACATGATATAAAAGCAGGAACATAGCATGCATTTTGCAAAGTGATAATATATTATTTATTCATTTTATTTTCTGCTTAGTCCCTTTATTATCTGGGGTCGCCACAGCGGAATGAACTGCCAACTTATCCAGCACATGTTTTACGCAGCGGATGCCTTTCCAGTTGGAACCCATCTCTAGGAAACACACTCATTCACACTCATACGGACAATTTAGCCTACCTAATTCACCTGAACCGCATGTCTTTGGACTATGGGGGAAACCAGAGCACCCAGAGGAAACCCACGCCAACACGGGGAGAACATGCAAACTCCACACAGAAATGCCAACTGACCCAGCCGAGGCTTGAACTAGCAACCTTCTTGCTGTGAGACGATCGTGCTACCCACTGCGCCACCGTGATGCCTCCTTATATTATATTATATTATATTATATTATATTATATTATACCACAGTGGAATGAACCGCCAACTATTCCAACATGTTTTACACAGCAGATGCCCTTCCAGCTGCAACCCAGTACTGGGAAACACCCATACACACTCATACACTACAGCCAATTTTGTTTATTCAATTCCCCTATAGCACATGTGTTTGGACTGTGGGGGAAAACGGAGCACCCAGAGGAAACTCACGCCAACACGGGGAGAACATGCAAACTCCACACAGAAATGCCAACTGACCCAGCCGAGGCTCGAACTAGCAACCTTCTTGCTGTGAGGCGATCGTGCTACCCACTGCGCCACCGTGATGCCCCCTTATATTATATTATATTATATTATATTATATTATATTATATTATATTATATTATATTATATTATATTATATCATATTATATTATATTATATTATACCACAGTGGAATGAACCGCCAACTATTACAGCATGTTTTACACAGCAGATGCCCTTCCAGCTGCAACCCAGTACTGGGAAACACCCATACACACTCATACATTACAGCCAATATTGTTTATTCAATTCCCCTATAGCACATGTGTTTGGACTGTGGGGGGAAACCGGAGCACCCACACTCGCAGAAATAAAGGTAAGAGAGCTGTCACTAGGGTGATACCTTTTCAAAAGGTACACATTTGTACTTGAAGGGTCTATATTGGTACCTCAAAAGTATATATTAGTACCTACAAATTTTAAAAGGAACCTTTTGTACTTTTTAGATATCAATATGTACCCTTGAGGTATTAATACGGACCTTTTAGGTACAAATTTGTACCTTTTAAAAATGTACCACCCCAGTGACAGCTCTCTACCTTTATTTCTGAGAGCGCAGATGAAACCCACGTCAACACATTAATGCCACACAGAAATGCCAACTGACCCAGCCGGGACTCGAACCAGTGACCTTTTTGTTGTGAGGCCACAGTGCTAACCACTGAGCCACTTTTCCTCCCCAGATTTGCACATTATATCAATGCTGAAATTATATATTGTGCAGCTGTTTGCCAATACACTTTAAATAATATAACATTTATCAAAGTTTTAGCGAAGAATTGTTTACTAGATGTCCTCATCTGAAGCAGAGCTGGTTCAGAAGTTTCACACTGTTACGAAAAAAAGAGATTTGTTTCATTTTTCTTTTTCATCCCGAGAACACAGCCAGGTCAGTAGGATCTCTTACATGTGGCGTCAATATTAATGATATTTGATGAAAAAGGAAAGGAGACGCACAAGGGAAGCTTCGAATTTGGGTCAGATTCGCAAGGTGGAAAGCAAATAGATTAGGGAAGTGCTTTCATGTATTAATAACCATAATTTTGCATAAGAATTGCAGTATAAATGAAAAACAGGTGTACTGTGGGGTTACCATCACCACTGCCGCCGCTGCATATTGTTATTAGAGCCGACTAAAGTTATAAAGGAAATAAATAACTTGCTGACATTCATTTTATCTCAGTGTGTTTACATGCAAACTTTTATTTGCATGATAAATAAGCTACAAAATTAGGACGTTTGAATATTTGCTTATATATTTTTACAGTAACATGCTAATATGAATGGTCAGTAAGATGCTAATATGTTTATTATTGTTACAACAACTTTGTGTTTTATATACTGAATGGAGCCAGATCAATCTTAAAAATAATACATTTGCAATATAAAATTCATACATCAATTCACAGCACAATTCACATTTTTATTTTACTGTAGGACAGTTATGCGGTATGTTACCGTATTTTAAAGTTGCATTGTGTGAAAATGACATTATATTTTACAGCAACGATATGCAGTGCTGTAAATACATATGCCGCAAGATAAATGGTGTGGTAAATTTAAATACAGCATTTCTGCTGTCATTGATTTACAGTAAGTTACTGGAGGACTGCTGCACAACAACTACACTGTTAAAGATTTTTGTAAATTACACAGTATTTAACTGTAATATGAACTGTATTTTACTGTATGGCATTTATGTGGTATGTTACTGTATTCTGAAGTTGCATTGTGAAAATTACTGTATATTTTACAGTAAAGATATGCAATGCTGTAAATGCATATACAGCAAGATAAATGGTGTTAGAAATGTAAATACAGTATTTTTGCTGTAATTGACTTGTAAGTTACTGGTGGATGACAGCACTACAACTAGACCATTAACAATTTTGGTAAATTACACAGTATTTAACTGTAATATGAACTGTATTTTAGTGTAGGACAGTTATGTGGTATGTTACTGTATTTTGTAGTTCCACTGTGAAAATGACAGTATGTTTTACAGCAAAGATATACAATGCTGTAAATGCATATACAGCAAAATAAATGGCGTGGTAAATTTAAATACAGTATTTTTGATGTAATTGATTTACAGTAAGTTACTTGCGGACTGCTGCACTACAACAACACTGTTAATGATTTTTGCAAATTACACAGTATTTAACTGTAATAATAACTGTATTTTACTGTATGACATTTCACGGTATGTTACTGTATTTTAAAGTTGCATTGTGAAAATTAATGTGTATATTACAGTAAAGATATACAATACTGTAAATGCATATACAGCAAAATAAATGGTGTTATAAATTTAAATACAGTATTTTTGCTATAATTGCTTTACAGTAAAATACTTGCGGACTGCTGCACAACAACTACACTGTTAATGATTTTTGTAAATTACACAATATTTAACTGTAATATGAGCTGTATTTTACTGTAGAATGGTTATGCGGTATGTTACCCTATTTTAGTTTCATTGTGTGAAAAGACAGTATATTTTACAGCAAAGATATGCAATACTGTAAATGCATATACAGCAAGATTAACAATGCTGTATATTTTTTGTTGTAATTCATTTACAGTAAGTTACTAGCAAACTGCTGCACTACAACTACACCATTAACTATTTTTGTAAAATACACAGTATTTAACTGTAGTATGAACTGTATTTTACTGTAGGACAGTTATGCGGTATGTTACCGTATTTTAAAGTTGCATTGTGTAAATACATTGTGTAAATACATATAAAGCAAGATAAACTGTGCTGTAAATGTAAATACAGTATTCTTGCTGTAATTATTTTACAGTAGGTTACTGGCAAACTGCTGCACTACAACTACACCTTTAACGTTTTTTTAAATGACACAGAATTTAACTGTAATATGAACTGTGTTTTACTGTAGGACGGTTATGCAGTATGTTACCAAATTTTAAAGTTGCATTGTGTAAAAATCACAGTATATTTTACAGCAAAGATATGCAATGCTGTAAATATATATTCAGTAAGATAAATGGTGTGGTAAATTTAAATACAGTATTTTTGCTGTTATTGGTTTACAGTAAGTTACTGGAGGACTGCTGCACAACAACTACACTGTTAATGATTTTTGTAAATTACACAGTATTTAAGTGTAATATGAACTGTATTTTACTGTAGAACAGTTATGCAGTGTTACCGTAATTTAAAGTTGCATTGTGAAAATTACTGTATATTTTACAGTAAAGATATACAATACTGTAAATGCATATACAGCAAGGCAAGGCAAGGCAAGGCAAGTTTATTTATATAGCACATTTCATACACAGTGGCAATTCAAAGTGCTTTACACAAACAGTAATAAAAGAAACAAGAATAAGAAAAAAATAAAAAATAAAAACAGATAATAAAAAAAACAGATAAAAACATATAAAAACGTGTTAAAACAGGTTAAAAAAGAATGAAAAAAAAGAGAAAAACATAATAGTGCGATCTGTCGGACGTAGCACAGTGCTCATTCAGTAAAGGCACAGCTAAACAGATGTGTTTTCAGTCTGGATTTGAATGTGCCTAATGTTGGAGCACATCTGATCATTTCTGGAAGCTGATTCCAGCAGCGAGGGGCGTAGTAGCTGAAAGCTGATTCACCCTGCTTTGACTGAACTCTTGGAATTTCTAGTTTATATGATCCTAAAGATCTGAGTGATCTGTTAGGCTTGTATTCAGTAAGCATATCTGTAATGTATTGAGGTCCTAGGCCATTTAGTGATTATAGACAAGTAATAATACTTTAAAATCTATTCTGAATGTAACTGGGAGCCAGTGTAAAGACCTGAGGACAGGTGTGATGTGCTCTGATCTCCTGGTTCTGGTCAGAATCCTGGCCGCAGCGTTCTGGATGAGCTGCAACTGTCTGACTGTCTTTTTGGGAAGGCCCGTGAGGAGGCCGTTACAGTAATCCACCCTGCTGCTGATAAAAGCATGAACAAGTTTCTCTAAGTCTTCACTGGAAACAAAGCATCTGATTCTTGCAATGTTTTTGAGATGATAGTATGCTGATTTACTAACTGCTTTGACATGACTACTGAAACTCAGATCTGACTCCAGAGTCACACCAAGATTCTTGACCTTATTTTTTGTTGTTTGACCCTTAGTGCCAAGGTACGCATTCAAGATAAGGCAGGTTATCTTGCAAGATAAACAGTGCTGTATATGTAAACATTGTATTTTTGCTGTCATTGATTTACTGTAAGTTACTGGAGGACTGCTGCACTACAACTACACTGTTAATGATTTTTTGTAAATTACACAGTATTTAACTGTAATGTGAACTGTATTTTACTGTAGGACAGTTATGCAGTATGTTACTGTATTTTTAAAGTTGCATTGTGTAAAAATGACAGTATATTTTAAAGAAACGATATGCAATACTGTAAATACATACACAGCAAGATAAATAGTGCGGTAAATGTAAATTACAGTATTTTTTGCAGTAAAAAATTACAGTATTTTGTTGTAATTGATTTTACGGTAAGTTACTGTAGTACTTGTAAACAGTTTATTGTGAAGGAATGAAATTTAGCAGGCTCCCACAGACAAGGCCTTCAATAAAAATGCTAGATTTATACAGTTTAACCTTGCCTTTGACTTTAGGGTTTGATTGACCTGAATGTTGATCTGAATACCTGATATGATCTGAATAAATCTTTTGTAGGAATTTGTTATTGTACAGTGCATGAAAACGGGAAAAAAGCTATGCAAAAAAAAATCCCAAAGAAAAATCTAAGGTTAACTATGTTAATTAGGGTAAAGTTAGGGTAGTTAGGCAAGTCATTGTATAACAGTGGTTTGTTCTGGAGACAATCCAAAACTAATATTGCTTAAGGGGGCTAATAATATTGACCTTAAAATGACTTTAAAACAATTAAGAACTGCTTTTATTCTAGTCCAAATAAAACAAATAAGACTTTCTCCAGAAGAAAAAATATTATAGGAAATACTGTGAGAAATTCCTGAAACTGTTCAACATCATTTGGAAAATATTTGAAGAATAAAAAAAATAATTCATATAAGATTTCAACTGTGTTTGACAACTTCAGTTCGCCTGCAATGTTCAATGTTTTTCAGCTTCGCTCTCCACATGTGTTTTTCTTTTACACACATTGTCTTTCTATGCATGGGAAAACCTCAGAAAGAACTGAAAACTTTTTTCGAAAGCATTTCACCGCTAATAAGAGAGCACTGGAGAACTGCGGCAAAGCAGATCTGCGGTAAATGACGCATTCATTGGTTACTTGGGTTTTAAAGAAGAACTGTAGATGACTCTCCTTCAAAAGCGTGTAATGAAACACATTTCTGGGCTTTTTTTTAATGGGAAACAAAGCACATGGCATGCACTCCACCCACTGACTGTCTTTCATGACCCACTTTTACATTCACATTCTTTACTGCTGAAGTCGACTCTATCCTTCACTCGCTGCTGCTCAAAAGTCTGAAAAGAGTCTTAAAACTGATTTCTGTACGTAAACTGTAATGCAAGCTGTACTGCTTTACCTGAATTCACCACTTCAGATTTATGCACAGTTATGAAGTCAAAATTATTCAGCTTTTGATGAATATTCTTGTTTAAATATTTCCTAAATGATGTTGAACAGATTCAGGAATTTTTCACAGTATTTCCTACAATGTTTTTTCTTCTGGAGAAAGTCTTATTTGGTTTATTTCGGCCAGAATAAAAGCAGTTTTTAATATTTTCAAACCATTTTAAGGTCAATATTATTAGCCCCCTTAAGCAATATTTGTTTTGGATTGTCTACAGAACAAACCACTGTACTTAAACTGCAAAGCAAAACTTCTGCAGGTCAGTATATGAAAGACTTTTGTTTATCTCCTCTGATTTCGTCTGGTTGATAAGTCTGTAATTAAAAGTTATTGTTTCAAGGTCCAAATTCCCATGTAGATGTCAAGGAAAGTACAGATATGTATATATATATATATATATATATATATACAGGTAGGCTGTTTAGCGCCACCAGCTGTTAAAAATTCTTTATGGAAACATCAATGGTAACGAAGAACCTGTTGTGTTATATGTAAAATCTAGGATCTAAGTTACATTGCATCTACATGTCAACTAATTCTCATTAGATTATAAGTCGACTGTTAGGTTGGGGTTGGGGTTAGGGTTAGTGTAAGCTGACATGTACTTGCAAAGTTTCTTATAGTCAGTTAAATGTCTGTTGAAGGAGCATATCAGCAGATATTAAGCAGACAGTCTACTAATACTCAAATGGACCATCAAAATAAAGTGCTACCTGTGGATGTAATAATATTCGTAATGAAAAAATTCTGTAAGTTAGTTATAATAAAATAGTGCTTTCAAATGATCAAATGTGATTAATCACATCCAAAAGAAAGGTTTACAAACTGTGTAGTTTATTTTTATTTTGTCTGTACATATGTAGATATATATTTACACAGTGTATACACAGAATAAGAGAAAATACACACATCCATGTTTATATTTGAGAACATGTATACATTTATTTATTTATTTATTTGTTTGTTTTGAATATTTTTTTTTATTTTACACCTCAGAGATTTCTTTTATGTGTGATATAAAGGTACTTTCGATGTCAAATGTTTTTCACAAAACCTTTCATGCCAATAAAAAACCTTTTTTCATATACACACTCACCGGCCACTTTATTAGGTACACCTTACTAGCACCGGGTTGGACCCCGTTTTGTCTTAAGAACTGCCTTAATCCTTCGTGGCACAGATTCAACAAGCTACTGGAAATATTCCTCAGAGATTTTGCTCCATATTGACATGATAGCATCACGCAGTTGCTGCAGATTTGTCGGCTGTACATCCATGATGCCAATCTCCTGTTCAACCACATCCCAAAGGTGCTCTATTGGATTGAGCTCTGGTGACTGTGGAGGCCATTTGAGTACAGTGAACTCATTGTCTTGTTCAAGAAACCAGTCTGAGATGATTGGTGCTCTATGACAAGGTGCGTTATCCTGCTGGAAGTAGCCATCAGAAGATGTGTACACTGTGGTCATAAAGGGATGGACATGGTCAGCAACAATACTCAGGTAGGCTGTGGTGTTGACACGATGCTCAATTGGTACTAATGGGCCTAAGGTGTGCTAAGAGTTACTGTTGCCTTTACATCAGCTCGACCCAGTCTCTTTTTCGGATCATTCTCTGTAAACCCTAGAGATGGTTGTGCGTGAAAATCCCAGTAGATCAGCAGTTTCTGAAATACTCAGACCAGCCCGTCTGGCAACAACAACCATGCGACATTCAAAGTCACTTAAATCTCCTTTCTTCCCCATTCTGATAGGGATTCTGGTTTGATCTGCAGCAGATCGTCTTGACCATGTCTACATGCCTAAATGCACTGAGTTGCTGCCATGTGATTGGCTGATTAGAAATTTGCGCTAACGAGCAGTTGAAAAGGTGTACCTAATAAAGTGGCCGGTGAGTGTATATTTATGTTTTAATCTACTTAAACTTATCAAATGTTATCAAATTAACAAGTTGTTAACTTCACCCACATAATTGTTGGCCATTGAGGGTTGAAGCCATCTTTTCACTGTGGTAAAAGTGTTAGTTTTACCTATAGTAACCAAACGCTGCACATATGTTGTTTTCAATATCGTCGCTCACAACAGGCTGCAGTTTTGGATTGAAAGTGGAATTTTGAAAAATTGCAGGCTATGGCTTTTAGGTTTTGACATATAAGACATTTTGAAATGGGCTATTTTTGCATGAGATCTGTTAGAAACAATGCATACTTACTTTAGCGGAATGCTACACCATAGCACCGCCAGCACAGAGTTCACCCAATGCCTTTTACATCTGCCACAAATATGAGTGTACATTTGTCTGTCAGATGTATAACAAACACATATTCAGTCATGATAGCTGGTCATTCTCGATTACTGAACTGAATGACATTTCACTTCAGACCACTCGAACGTGAAATATCTCACATTATAAGAGATTTAACACGTAAGCCATAACCCATATGACTCCTCTTTATGTCATTAAAAAAAGAGAGACTATGTATTATGATATAGATGTGTGTTAGTATTTTGTATTATCACTCGGATAGTTTGTTTGTTTGGGTTTCGTGTGGTTATTTTGTTGCCTCTACAAACACAGGACTTAATAAACACATATCCATTAAAAATAGTGAATGAACAAGGCACAGGTGAACATAATCAGTTTCCATGGAAACAAACAAGTTGTATCAAAAATCGGTCTCTAAGCCCTCAGTAGTGCACTATTTAGTGAATCTATTTGAACAAAAGTGTTAATCAAAAACAAGGGACTCTATAAACACACATCCAAAAAAAATAAAGCATATAAACAAGGCACAGGTGAACATAATCAGTTTCCATGGAAACAAACAGGTTGTATCAGATATCAGCCTCTATACCCTAAATAGTGCACTATTTGGTGTTGTATGTAACAAAAGGGGAAAATCAAAAACATGGACTCCGAACAAACTTCCAAAATAAAGCAAATGAACAATGCACAGGTAAACATAATCAGATTCCATGGAAACAAACAGGTTGTATCAAATATCAGACTCTATACCCTCAATAGTGCACTATTTGGTAGATCTATTTGAATGAAAGTGTAAATTGAAAACAAGGGACTCTATAAACACACATCCAAATAAACAAATAGCATAGGAACAAGGCACAGGTGAACATAAGCAGTTTCCATGGAAGTAAATAGGTTGTAGCAAATATCGGTCTCTAAGCTTTCAATAGTGCACTATTTGAACAAAAATGTCAATTGAAAACAAAAGACTCTATAAACACACATCCAAATAAACAAATAGCATAGGAACAAGGCACAGGTGAACATAAGCAGTTTCCATGGAAACAAACAGGTTGTATCAGATCTCAGCCTCTATACCCTAAATAGTGCACTATTTGGTGTTTTATTGTAACAAAAGGGGAAAATCAAAAACATGGACTCTATGAACAAACATCCAAAATAAGGCATATAAACAAGGCACAGGTGAGCATAATCAGTTTCCATGGAAATAAATAGGTTGTATCAAATATCGGTCTCTAAGCCCTCAATAGTGCACTATTTGGTGTTGTATGTAACAAAAGGGGAAAATCAAAAACATGAACTCCGAACAAACTTCCAAAATAAAGCAAATGAACAAGGCACAGGTGAACATAATCAGATTCCATGGAAACAAACAGGTTGTATCAAATATCAGACTCTATACCCTCAATAGTGCACTATTTGGTGGATCTATTTGAATGAAAGTGTAAAGCCGCAGTCACACTAGAGTTTGAGCTTGCGAAATTCTGTCGCACGGCGCTGCGAAAAGGGGCGGGATTAAACAAGATGATTAGACGTTAAAAAAAAGCGAGAGATTGCTCCATGTTTTAAATTTCTGTCCAGAGAGGTCATGTTTTGATCCTGGATTGGTCTCAAGCAGGCAAGTGATGCGATTTCGCAGGTCAGGGTTCACCAAGCTTGAACTTTGCACCGCAGCAACCTGCGAAATATGACGCATGACCCTGCGTTTCTGGTCTGACGCATTCGCGTGCGTATGAAGTCTATGGAGAGGAAAGCCCAGTGTGACCGCGGCTTAAATCAAAAACAAGGGACTCTATGAACAAACATCCAAAATTAAGCAAATTAATAAGGCACAGGTGAACATAATCAGATTCCATGGAGACAAACAAGGTTGAATCAGATATCGGCCTCTATACCCTAAATAGTGCACTATTTGGTGGATCTATTTGAACAAAAATGTAAATTGAAAACAAGAGACTCTATAAACACACATCCAAAAAAAAAAGCATATAAACAAGGCACAGGTGAACATAAGCAGTTTCCATGGAAACAAACAGGTTGTATCAGATCTCAGCCTCTATCCCCTAAATAGTGCACTATTTGGTGTTGTATTTTAACAAAAGGGTAAATCAAAAACATGGACTCTATGAACAAACATCCAAAATAAGGCATATAAACAAGGCACAGGTGAACATAAACAGTTTCCATGGAGACAAACAGGTTGTATCAAAAATCGGTCTCTAAGCCCTCAAAAGTGCACTATTTGGGGGATCTATTTGATCAAAAGTGTAAATCAAAAACAAGGGACTCTATAAACACACATCCAAATAATATAAAGCATATGAACAAGGCACAGGCTAACATAATCAGATTCCATGGAAACAAACAGGTTGTATCAGATATCAGCCTCTATACCCTAAATAGTGCACTATTTGGTGTTGTATTGTAACAAAAGGGGAAAAGCAAAAACATGGACTCTATGAACAAACATCCAAATTAAGGCACATAAACAAGGCACAGGTGAGCATAATCAGTTTCCATGGAAATAAATAGGTTGTAGCAAATATCGGTCTCTAAGCCCTCAATAGTGCACTATTTGGTGGATCTATTTGAACAAAAATGTAAATTCAAAACAAGGGACTCTATAAACACACATCCAAACAAACAAATAGCATAGGAACAAGGCACAGGTGAACATAAGCAGTTTCCATGGAAACAAACAGGTTGTATCAGATCTCAGCCTCTATACCCTAAATAGTGCCTTAGTTGGTGGATCTATTTGAACAAAAAGGTAAATCAAAAACAAGGGCCAATATAAACACACATCAATATAGAATAAAGAATATAAACAAGGCACAGGTGAACATAATCAGTTTCCATGGAAACAAACAGGTTGTATCAAATATCAGACTCTATACCCTCAATAGTGCACTATTTGGTGGATCTATTTGAATGACAGTGTAAATCAAAAACAAGGGACTCTATAAACACACATCCAAATAAAATAAAGCATATGAACAAGGTACAGGCGAACATAATCAGTTTCCATGGAAACAAACAGGTTGTATCAGATATCAGCCTCTATACCCTAAATAGTGCACTATTTGGTGTTGTATTTTAACAAAAGGGGAAAATTAAAAACATGGACTCCGAACAAACATCCAAAATAAAGCAAATGAACAAGGCACAGGTGAACATAATCAGTTTTCATGGAAACAAACAGGTTGTATCAAATATCAGACTCTATACCCTCAATAGTGCACTATTTGGTGGATCTATTTGAATGAAACTGTAAATCAAAAACAAGGGACTCTATAAACACACATCCAAAAAAAATAAAGCATATGAACAATGTACAGGCGAACATAATCAGTTTCCATGGAAACAAACAGGTTGTATCAGATATCAGCCTCTTTACCCTAAATAGTGCACTATTTGGTGTTGTATTGTAACAAAAGGGGAAAAACAAAAACATGGACTCTATGAACAAACATCCAAAATAAGGCATATAAACAAGGCACAGGTGAGCATAATCAGTTTCCATGGAAATAAATAGGTTGTAGCAAATATCGGTCTCTAAGCCCTCAATAGTGCACTATTTGGTGGATCTATTTGAATGAAAGTGTAAATCAAAAACAAGGGACTCTATAAACACACATCCAAATAATATAAAGCATATGAACAAGGCACAGGTGAACATAACCAGTTTCCATGGAAACAAACAGGTTGTATCAGATATCAGCCTCTATCCCCTAAATAGTGCACTATTTGGTGTTGTATTGTAACAAAAGGGGAAAATCAAAAACATGGACTCCGAACAAACATCCAAAATAAAGCAAATGAACAAGGCACAGGTAAATATAATCAGATTCCATGGAGA
Source organism: Danio kyathit (assembly GCA_903798195.1). Classification (NCBI taxonomy): domain Eukaryota; kingdom Metazoa; phylum Chordata; class Actinopteri; order Cypriniformes; family Danionidae; genus Danio; species Danio kyathit. The sequence goes on along the minus strand of LR812520.1, from coordinate 2,304,311 downwards.
CAAACAGGTTGTATCAAATATCAGACTCTATACCCTCAATAGTGCACTATTTGGTGGATCTATTTGAATGAAAGTGTAAATCAAAAACAAGGGACTCTATAAACACACATCCAAATAAAAATAAAGCATATAAACAAGGCACAGGTGAACATAAGCAGTTTCCATGGAAACAAACAGGTTGTATCAGATATCAGCCTCTATAACCTAAATAGTGCACTATTTGGTGTTGTATTTTAACAAAAGGGTAAATCAAAAACATGGACTCTAAGAAACAAACATCCAAAATAAGGCATATAAACAAGGCACAGGTGAACATAATCAGTTTCCATGGAGACAAACAGGTTGAATCAGATATCGGCCTCTAAGCCCTCAATAGTGCACTATTTGGTGGATCTATTTGAATGAAAGTGTAAATCAAAAACAAGGGACTATATAAACACACATCCAAATAATATAAAGCATATGAACAAGGCACAGGCTAACATAATCGGTTTCCATGGAAACAAACAGGTCGGTCTGTCAGTCAGTCGACAGCGGCCTCTGGTGGATTTACGTGAGAACAGCAGGCACGAATGGCACTCACGAGAGAAATTTGAGATCTGTAAAAGCGTACACAGCGGCGTCTGGTGGATTCGCGAAAACAAAACTGCAAAAAACATAGCTCCTGGGACGTATTTGGCGCTCTCCAGAAATGATGTATATAGCGGTACATTTTCAGAAAGAGCCTGGGTTGTGAATAACTATCACAGGGTCTGACCAAGTAGTGTAAAATCGAATCCGCCCGAGGGATTTCAACTTCTTTATTTTCTATAGCGCATTATTTAACTGCAGGTTAAATTGCTCAAAGTGCTTCACACTAGTCAGAAAATAAAATAAAATACACGTATGACATGGACAGCACAGTACAAACATTAAATTAAAAAGACGCCACATCAAGCCTTCTTTATTTGTCAAATGCTTCAACTGTGGCCTAAAAACCTCTACAGACAAATGCTCTTGAACACACTGGGGAATATTTTTCCACATCTCCGGCACCGCAACAAATGCGCGGTCACCTTTTGATTTCTTTTCAGACCTTTGAAGAGTCAATAAAGACTGATTTCCTGATCTGAGTGACCTAGCTGATGTTTGGGACCCTAAGAGCTCACTGATGTATTTTGGGGAAGAGTTAACTTTTAAAACCATTTATCAAGCAGCAAAACACAAACAAAGGTTGGCTCAGTGGTTAACACTGTGGCTTCACAGCATGAAGGTCATTGGTTCAAGTCCCAGGTGGGTCAGGTGGTGTTTCTGTGTGGAGTTGTGTGCATGTTATCCCCATGTTGGCGTGGGTTTCCTCCGGGTGCTCCGGTTTCCCCCACAGTCCAAACACATGCGCTATAGGGGAATTGATTAACTAAATTGGCCGTAGTGTATGAGTGTGTGTGTGTGAATGAGTGTGTATGGGTGTTTCCCAGAACTGGGTTGCAGCTGGAGGGGCATCCGCTGTGTAAAATATAAGCTGGAATAGTTGGAGGTTCATAATAATAAGGGACTAAGCCGAAGGAAAATTAATGAATGAAAACAAAAACAAAGCATGAATTGCATTATGGGACGTCGATCTCTGCTCTGTCGATTTTTGATGTTAAAAATTCAACTCTACAGTTTAACAAAATTACTTTTATTTAGTCATTTGGAATAATAATATAATGTATAAGAAATGTTAGAGAGAGAAATAAGTCTGTAAAAATAACAGAAAATGTACTGGCAGTTTATTAGTGTCACACCCTCGGCTCGTTCCTGCAGCTCCAATCACCGCTCTCCCTCACCATCCACCACACACCACACCCGTGAACTATCACCTGATTACTGATCACCCGCACCTGCACCTGCAATCACCCATGCACTATAAAGACTCACCTCATTCATTCACTCAGCGGCTGGAATTGAAGTTGCACCAAGCACCACTTCACCAAGCACCAAGCACCAAGCACCAAGCACCAAGCAACACCAAGCAACACCAAGCAACACCAAGCAGTCGCTTCAGGCTATTTAAAATGTCAATAAGAGTCACCTTTTCAAACATTTTACCATCATAAGATACTGGAGGAAAGATGGATCGATGGATTTTCTCTTCAGTGTTTGGACTCTCAGTAGTGAATAAACCACACTGAACTGAGCTAAACTGAACTTAAACACTGAAAACTGAACTGACTCTGTTTTTAATTTACTTTAATCTTCTATGTGAAGCTGCTTTGACACAATCTACATTGTAAAAGCGTTATACAAATAAAGGTGAATTAAATCAAGGTCAAAAGCAATTCAATTTATGCAATTCAAAACTATAAATAAACTAAATCACAACATACAGAAAACTGTACATATTCAATTACAGTGTACAAAACAACCAGCTCTGCGTTGCTTTACCTGAATTCACCACTTAAGATTTCAACCCAGGCTCATTCTAAATTACGTACCCCATATACATTTCTGGAGAGCACCAAATACATCCCAGGAGCTAGGCTTTTTTGCAGTTTTTGTTTTCGCGAATCCACAAGAGGGTGCTGTGTACGCTTTTTCAGATCTCAAATTTCTCTCGCGAGCGCCATTCACGCTTGCTGTTCTTGCGTAAATCCACCAGAGACTGCTGTCGACTGATTGACTGACCGATCGACTGACCCGCCCTCGTCCTTCCCTAAACCCAACCAATTGTGTTTTCAAAAGCAATCCAGAAAAAGAAAAGCCCTCACCTGATTATTACCACGTTTTGGCTTCTGTTTTTGTCTTACCTGATTTCTGGAACCATTCTTCATCGGACTCGAGCCCCCTCATTGTGGTCAACTCCACTACACATCACAAGTTCACCGACGTACATGGCAAGCCACTGGGCAAACTGGTAACGGTGGGAAAGCCGTGCATACGGAGGTAAGCGATCAGCTGGTAAGTGCAAAAAGGAACTGCGTCATACCACCCCATAGTGTTCGTTTTAAAGACGAAATGCAGCCATACATACCTCTGGCTACATAATTTGCGATCTCCAGAAATGTATACGGGGGTACATTTTCAGAATGAGCCAATATTGTCAGAGTTATATACAGTAGAGTTGAACTCAGAATTATTCGCCCTCCTGTGAATCTTTTTTTCAGATATTTCCCAAATCATGCTTAGCAGAGCAAGGTTTTTTTCACAGTGTTTCCTATAATATTTTTTCTTCTGGAGAAAGTCTTATTTGTTTTATTTCGGCTAGAATAAAAGCAGTTCTTAATTTTTAAAAGCCCTTTTAAGGTCAATATTATTAGCCTCCTTAACCAATATTTGTTTTGGATTGTCTCCAGTCGACGCAGTGGCGCAGTAGGTAGTGCTGTCGCCTCACAGCAAGAATGTTGCTGGTTCGAGCCTTGGCTGGGTCAGTTGGCGTTTCTGTGTGGAGTTTGCATGTTCTCCCTGCGTTTGCGTGGGATTCCACCAGGTGCTCCGGTTTCCCCCACAGTCCAAACACATGCAGTACAGGTGAATTGGGTAGGCTAAATTGTCCGTAGTGTATGAGTGTGAATGAGTGTGTGGATGTTTCCAGAGATGGGTTGCGGCTGGAAGGGCATCCGCTGCATAAAAACGTGCTGGATAAGTTGGCGGTCCATTCCGCTGTGGCGACCCCGGATTAATAAAGCAACTAAGCCAAAAAGAAAATGAATGAATGAATGAATAAATGATTGTCTACAGAACAAACCACTGTTATACAATGACTTAATTACCCTAACTTTACCCTAATTAACCTAGTTAAGCCTTTAAATGTCACTTTAAGCTGTATAGAAGTGTCTTGAAGGATATTAGTCTAATATTATGTGCTGTCATCATGACAAAGAAAAAAGAAATCAGTTGTTAGAAATGAGTTATTAAAACTATTATGATTAGAAATGTGCTGAAAAAATCTGTTAAACAGAAATTGGGGGAAAACTATGCAGGGGGGCTAGAAAACTAGATAGAGGAGTGTTTGTCCTTTTTTTGTTCTACAGTAAAAGAGAAAGCACTCAGATGGAGGATCAGATCTACAAATTCAGTAGCCCCCTGAGGACCATCAATGAGCTGGAGTGATTTTAGTGGTTCACTTAGTTCAGCATAGAGAATTTATACTAACAAACTAACTGTCCTGGTAGTGTGTCTGGTGCGCCAAATCCGGGAACTCACTTGTGTGGTCCTCAAGGGAACGATCAGGAGAGACAAATGGTTGCTGGATCCATATTTTAAGGTTGGCTATTTTTTCAGCCAGGTCAAGGAAAGAGAGAGTTAAAGTCTATTTGCAGAATACTGGAGTTAACACGGAGCTTAAAATATGCAGAAACAGTTGTGTTCAAGGGCACCTCTGGTGAAAAATCTACTTTTCAAGCTGTTTGGACAGACATGTGTGTAGGTATAGTGTAGAGAGCGTCATATTAGGGTGATATAAACACACTCAGTCCTTTTTTTTTTTCAATTTAACAACATATAAACGGTGGACCAATTGGAACGGTTTTGAGACCGACCGCAACTTGACGTAGGAGTCATAGCGATGTCACCAAATGATTACCCTTGCTCTATTTTTGGATGTAAGGCTCATTGGGCTCAACACAAGAGCCTTCATCGTCTTCCTGCGAATGAGCAACAGAGATTTTTAGCCGCCATTTGCGCTGAACATGCAGTGAATGCAACGCATCGAGATTCAGGCCATTAAAAACAGCTGATCAGCACTCTCTCCGAAAATACTCGAATGATTTCGGCTGACGGATCAACATTCACCACATCATGATCGCCCTCATCGGCGCCATTGTTTGTAACTTTAGGTGGGTTTGCAGACCTGTGTACTTTTCATTGCGTCTTCCTTAAACTTCAGCCGTTTGCATTTCCCGCAGTCACAGAAGCTCCCTGTCATCTTAACTTGGTGCGGCTGGAAAGTGTGAGCGCGTTGCCTCTCGTGCGCGTCCCTCCATTGGAAATAACGAACGTGCCTTAGTTATAGCCTCAGTCAAGGTTAATCCAGTGTGCGTGGTCATTAATCTCGGTGTACAAGCTCGGAACTTTAAACTAGCACACAGTTGGCATAACTTTATTTAGTTGCCGCAGTTTTGTTGTTGAGAAGCCTTTATGATTAATTAACCGTGATGAATTAAAGCTCGGTTAATAGTGAAACCAGTTAATCGTTGCATCCCTATACGGATGACGCATGCATCGTTACATAGGGGCTGTAAAACTATACAAAGACACAAATGATTTTGTAACTACCGCTCTGACACATTCTGGCACATTAGGAATACTGATTCCTCAACAGTAGTCTCTGCTTGGTCTGTGTCCGAGTCGTACATGTACAGCTGAATGCTGGTCCTCTCACTCATGTTGCTTCTCTCTGTCTGCCTGTCTGTTGTCATACACAAAGTGAGGGAGCTCTTGGCTCCGCCCCCTTGTTAAGTTGGGCGGGAAGTCGAAACTAATTTTCATGTGAAGCAACACACCCCTAAAACAACGAGCTGTGTACACGCCCCCAAAATGGCAACTTTTAACACATCATTAGGGGTGTCAAAATTAATCGTTTCTTCGGTGCACAGCGATGCAGACGCGGACAATTGGGTATCGGTTCAGTAATAATCATAACCTGTTATTATGGACTGACGTCATTTATCTCCTATGCGCTATGTCGCGGTAGCTTACTATGGCGAAGGAGGCGAGCGCGAGTGTTTACAATGCTTCGCCTACTTGACGCACAAACTGTGCACAATTTCACTGCGTGTGTGTTTTCTGGACACTCTTTCACTGACACTTACAGCAGAAGCCCCTATATCACTGCGATTGAGAGAATGAAAGTAAACTCCATTACTCTCTCTCTCTCTCTCTCTCTCTCTCTCTCTCTCTCTCGCTGTGGCCCATTTGACCTGCTGGCGTGACTTTTTCTCTCCTCTCGGCTGATACGGCGAAACTTCTGGATAGAGGTCTGCATTCCCGCGGGTGTAAGGCGGGAGCCGCTGGACCAGACCAGATTTCTTGCGGCGCGGAAATAAATTTCCGAATAAAGCGCGGGAGCGGTCGGTAACTCTGGTGTAAGTTGAACGGGAGCGGGCGGTCTAACAATATCGCTCCCGAGCAAGCACGTGTGTGTGTGTGTGTTTATGTGTGTGAATGAGAGAAAGCGATGCTGTGTGTTGCTGTCTATGTTTGTGTGTGCGTGTATGTGTGTGAATGAGAGGGGGTGATGCTCTGTGTCGCTTGCATGGTGCTGTGTGTCTATGTGTGTGTGTGTGTGTTTATACAGACAGCCCCCCACCCCCAAATATAAAACTGTGTTTGGGGAAAGCATCGACAATGCACCGTGATGCACCGAGATATCGAATTGAACCGAATCGATGGCATGATAATCGTAACCGAACCGTGAGACCAGTGTAGGTTCACAGCTCTACACATCATAATAAAAAATCTGACTTGTGTTTTGAACTGAACCTAAACTGGCACACTCAGAAGAACCATAATGTTAATAGTAAATCTTTAAAAAGGGGTAAACTATGTGCCCTTTAATTTGAATTATTAACAATGGCAATTTAATAAAAGTCAATATTATATGCCATAAAAAGTGTTTTGAATTTGAATTTTGCAACTTGAATATTGAACATCTGAAATTGAAGACCACTTATATTTAAGTCAGATTTGATTTATTTTTGATTTTATTTATTTTTTTATTGATTTTGCCTTATTTATCAGGGGCTGCTACAGCGGAATGAACCACCAACTATTCCAGCATATGTTTTGCACAGCGAATGTCCTTCCAGTTGCAACCCACTACTGGGAAACACCCATTCACACTCATACACTACAGCCAATTTAGTTAATCAATTCCCCTGTAGCGCATATGTTTGGAGTTTGGGGGAAACCCGGAGGAAACCCACGCCAACACGGGGAGAACATGCAAACTCCATCAACTGAACCAGCCAGGACTCGAACCAGCGACCTTCTTGCTGTGAGGCGACAGTGCTAGCCACCGTGCCACCCATAAAAGCATTTTACGCAGTGTAAACGACATCTTGCTTATGGAGTTTTCCTGTGATGTGCCCTACTCAAATAAACCATAAATAAATACAAAGGTATAAAAATACAACATTAACGTCTGCAGTTGTTCTGGTGTTTGTAGCAGTGTGTCTGCAGGAAGCATCTTATCTTCAGCATCTATTTCCCTGCCTGTTCATCTGCGTATGGTTAACCAGATGAGAAAGAGCCTCTTCAGATTCTTGAGAGATGAATTGCAGGCCGGCGTCAGACACCGTGTCTTCTGGAGACACGATAGAGCAGATCTTCTGGCAGTCTGTGGGAAGAAATCAGATTGCGGGAAGACCAGTGAGAACTCCAGCGTTGGCCTTCTTGTAAGATAGAGCCAGATCAGTCTCAAAAATAAAATCTATACATGCATGATTCATGTTCGTTCAGTTAATGGCAATAAAATTAATTCGGTCGAATGAAAATGAACGAATGAATTTATTTATTTATTGTTTATTTGAATAGGAACATCACAAGAAAACTCAAGCCAATCATTGAGAAATATGCCTTTTATCAAGATAATACATTGCATAAAATGCTTTTCTTCAGATAACATTTAATTCCATTAAGAAAATAAAAAAACTGAATCACAAAATACAGAAAACTGCTAATTTATGGAGATTTTTTACAGTGTATATTTTAATTTTTGGATGAGCTGTCCCATTAAATATATCTTTACATTGCCATCTATGAGAAATAGATTTTTTATGCATTCCTATGGACAATAAATAGGTGCATTTTTTACTGCATATTACGTTTGTAAAATATATACTGTATATATATATATATATATATATATATATATATATATATATATATATATATATATATATATATATATATATATATATATACAGTATATATTTTACAAACGTAATATGTATTAAAAATATATATATTTATTAGGGGTGTCAAAATTAATCGTTTCTTCGGTGCACCGTGATGCAGACGCGGACATTTCGGTATCGGTTCAGTAATAATCATAAACGGTTATTATACTGACGTCATTTATCTCACATGCGCTATATCGCCGTAGCTTACTATGGCGAGGGAGGCGAGCCGCGAGCGCGATTATTTACAACGCTCTAACTACGTAAAAACTCTGAAACTGTGCACAATTTCACTGCGTGTGTGTTTGCTGAACACTGTTTCACTGAAACTTACAGCAAAAGCCCCTATTTCACGGCAATTAAGAGAATGAAAGTAATCTCCATTTCTCTCTCTCTCTCTCTCACTGTGGCCCATGAGTGCATCTGTGAAGAGCGCCAGCGTGTAAGAGCCAATCACAGCCCTTTCTGTTGAGCGTGTGACCAATCAAAGGGGTGTAAGAAAGAACTTGGTAGAAAAGGCTCAGAAAGCGAGCGGGATTGTTGTTTAAAGGTACAGTTTATATATCTGACTGTTTGTATTAAAGGACAAAATTGTTTTACAAATAGTATATAAATATATTTATACATTTTAATACAAGAATTGCTGTGCTGTGAAGAAAATATAAAACTGTGTAAGGAAAGAATCGTTAATGCACTGAGATATCGAATTGAACCGAATCGATGGCATGATAATCGTAACCGAACCGAACCGTGAGACCAGTGTAGGTTCACACCTCTAACATATATATATATATATATATATATATACAGTTGAAGTCAGAATTATTAGCCGCCCTTTTATTTATTTATTTATTTTTTTATATTTCCTAAATGATGTTTACCAGAGCAAGGAAATTTTCACAGTATGTCTGATAATATTTTTTCTTCTGGAGAAAGTCTATTTGTTTTATTTCGGCTAGAATAAAAGCAGTTCTTAATTTTTTAAAACCCATTTTAAGGTCAAAATTATTAGCCCTTTTAAGCTATATTTTTTCTCGATAGTCTACAGAACAAACCATCATTATACAATAACTTGCCTAATTACTTTAGCCTGCCTAGTTAACCTGATTAACCTAGTGAAGCCTTTAAATGTCACTTTAAGCTGTATAGAAGTGTCTTGAAAAATATCCAGTCAAATATTATTTACTGTCATCATGACAAAGATAAAATAAATCAGTTATTAGAAATGAGTTAATAAAACTATTATGTTTAGAAATGTGCTGAAGAAATCTTCTCTACGTTAAACAGAAATTTGGGGAAAAATTTAACAGGGGTGTGAATTATTCAGGGGGGCTAATAATTCTGACTTCAACTGTATATATACTGTATATATGAGATGTCATTGTGGCGCAGGGGGTAGCATGATCACCTCACAGCAAGAAGGTCACTGGTTTCGAGCCTCAGCTGGGTCAGTTGGCATTTCTGTGTGGAGTTTGCCTGTTCTCCCCATGTTGGCGTGGGTTTCCTCCGGATGCTCCGGTTTCACTCACAGTCCAAACACATGCGCTATAGGGGAACTGATTAACTAAATTGGCCGTAGTGTATGAGTGTGAATGAGTGTGGATGTTTCCCAGTACTGGGTTGCGGCTGGAAGGGCATCCGCTGCGTAAAACATATGCTGGAATAGTTGATGGTTCATTCCACTGTGGCGACCCCTGATTAATAAAGGGACTAAGCCAAAAAGAAAATAACATATATAGTAGGTTGTAATTGATTTATGTATTTTTGCGACATCTCGTTTGAATTTAAATCTAGTATTTAGTACTATCCTATCCTATTTTAGGTGACCACACTCTTATTCTAATGAATATAGCTATAATTTTTAAAATGCACCTGTTTATTGTCCTTAACAATGCATAAAAATGTTATATTTCATAGGGGAAGTCTATAGATATATTTAACAGCATAGTTCATTCAAAAATGAAACTGTACGCTGTACAAATATCCATAAATTTGCAGGTTTCCATATATTTATGATTAATATTTTTATTTATTCTTTTGAATTGTATTATGGGACCTTAATCTTTCTTACAACAACAAAAGTTACCAAAAGTGGCTTTGATTTACATTTGTAACAGTGTGCAGTGCTATATTGTCTGGGTTGATGTTGTATATTACACTACAAACACCTTGTAATAAACTGCAGCACATTTTCTGTCATTTTACAAACTTATTTCTATATATTATGTATTATATTATTTCAAACGACTAAAATGTCACTAAAAGTCACTTTGTTAATGTCACCGTACTTTGCGTTCCTACTCTCTCCTCCTGTTCTGTGTTACAGATTACCTCGAGTCAGGGGCGTTGCTAGACATAAAGCTCTACTGGGGCACCCCCCCACCCCTCCCCTTAAAAAAAAAAAAAATAAATAAAAAAAACAAACAAAAAAAAAAAATAATAATAATAATATATATATATATATATATATATATATATATATATATATATATATATATATATATATATATATATAAAAATTATTATTGTTATTATACAATTATTATTCTAAATAATCCTAATTGTAACTGGAAAATAATGTAAAGGGACAATGGAGTGATATGCCAAGATTATTTAAAAAAATCTTTTGCATGAATAATAATTTAATTTAAATGAAATTCTATAGTCAATTCTATAGAATACAATACAAACATGTTTAATTATCTGTTGTCTTAGAATTGACACATGACAGAGAATTTGGTTTATTAAGTTTTACCTCCCTGACTGCATCCCTCCTTTGTGCTTCATACAAATAAATCTATCAGGAGGCGTGCTTAGTATGATCACCATCATATCGTTTAAACTTTAGTTTTGTCGACTTGCAAAACTCACTGCGTGCCGTTGTTTCACAACATATGAGCGGCGCGTGAGCATGCGTGCGCGGCGTGCATGTTAACACCCGGGACTCGCACCGGGAGAAGAGCAGGAGCGATGTGCGAGGCGCGCTGCCCGGGTGTGGTTTTCTGCGCACATGCAGAGATGCGTCAGTTTGCTTTTTGATTAAACTATGCTGCTTTCACCAGCGTTGGTTCGGTTGCACATAGAGAATAACGTCTTTATTCCGGGATTCGCCCTTTTAATACATACACTTGCATATATAGTAAATCATATCTCAAAGCATTAACTGGGCCACTGGCGATTTTACTGGGTCACGTGCCCCAGTAAATTGGGTCTAGCGATTCCCCTGCCTCGAGTTACCTGCTTTTATTTGCAGTCACAGAAGCGCAGGTAATTTTAGCTAATTCATTCATTCCACCTGTCTCTCATTCATTTTCCCCCCTATTTATAGCACGTCGTTTCCCTTCATGTTTGTCAGTATGTTGTCGATAGTTTGCGTGTAAAGCATTTTGTACTCACCCTGTATTTGTATCCAGGACTGCCAGTGAGTGAGTGTCCTGAAGTTTTGGAGTTGGGACTTCCTCAGCATTCACCCGACCAGGTTACATTGATTCTTTTGCTTTTCCCGAGACGCACTCCTTACAGTTTTTTCTGAATGCTTAAGCACATTTTTTGTAACTATTGGCTATTTTTGCAAAACTCTACACACAAATAAGCAAACCCTTCACCAAATCTGCAAAACAGTTTAGTTCTCTTGCAAAAGCTAATAAACCTTGCTTAACTCTTCAAACCTTCGTAAAAATGGTATTTTTGTATCAAACATTTAACACAAGCCATCACATTAAGAAGCACACAATGCTCCAACTACACACTGATGGAATAAATAAAAACTACATCTGGCTTTTGCTTTAAAAACAGCTCCTCAACTGATCTTTAAAAAGGAGTTTGCCACCAATGTAGAAGCTTTAAAAATAATGAAGAGTGAGAAGACTAAACAATTGTATGATTTATTTCAAGAATATGCCTTTATTTAACCCCTTACAGAGTTTCTATTTGATGTCTGCACGTTATGTTGTTCTTTTTTTGTCAAGTTATTTTATATATATTTTTGTTGTTTGTTGGTTTATTTGTATGTTTGTTTGTTTTGTTTTTGTGTGTGTAATTTTATGGCTTTTGATTCACTGTATGACATGTCTCAGTCAGTGTGTACAAGATTATGTTTGAATTGAGTTTGGCCTAAATTGTTGTGTTTTTGAAAGGCAAATATAAAAATAAATAAATAAAAAAAATTTAAAAATCTGGCTTTTGCCTTCTCTGAGCACAAGCTAGGCTATGTCAGTTTGGGGTCATACCTTTCTCATAGTTTTGTAAACACACAGGGATGCAAACTTCAAGTACTGGTGTTTATTTACACACATCAAAACAAGCACAAGTGTTTTTCCAAATCAAAACACAAAATAGTAATTTTACTGAGAAAAAAAATAAATAAATGAGACTTCATCGTGTCGTCTCTCTGGGTCCGGCCACAAAATTTCATCTACATCACATGCAATGTCCTCTAGTCCAAGGCACCGGGGAAAGTATCTGATTGCAAAGTGAACTAATTATCTAAAACAGTTTTCACATGTGACAGTGTGCCAGACAGTTGTCAAAATAGTGTAAATAATAGCCATACATGTGTATAGCTTTGCTAGGAGTGTGTTGATCAATTGGAAACTCAGTGTAAAGCAGTGAGTTGTGTTTACAGTTCTGCAAAAAGAGTGCTGTGCAGTGCATTGTACCTACAATTTTGCAAAGTGTGTGTTACAAAATTGCAAACTTAGTGCAAAGCAGTGTTTGTGCTTTTAATTTTGCAAACTCAGTGAGTGGTTTTGCGATAAGAATTAATCGTTTTATAAATTGTGCTATAAGAATCTCGGTTAGAGTTTAAGCATTCAGAAAAAACTGTAATAAGCACACAATGTGCCAACTACACACTGATGGAATAAATAAAAACTACATCTGGCTTTTGCTTTAAAAACAGCTTCTCACCTGATCTTTAAAAAGGAGTTTGCCACCAATGTAGAAGCTTTAAAAAATAATGAAGAGTCAGAAGACTAAACAATTATATGATTTGTTTCAAGAATATGCCTTATTTTAACCCCTTACAGAGTTTCTATTTGATGTCTGCACGGTATGTTGTTCTTTTTTTGTCAAGTTATTTTATATATTTTTGTTGTTTGTTGGTTTATTTGTATGTTTGTTTGTTTTGTTTGTGTGTGTGTAATTGTATGGCTTTATATTTGATTCACTTTATGACATGCCTCAATCAGTGTGTGCAAGATTATGTTTGGATTGAGTTTGGCCTAAATTGTTGTGTTTTTGAAAGGCAAATATAAAAAATTATTATATTATAATAATTATAAAGCCAAATATAAATAATCTGGCTTTTGCCTTCTCTGAGCACAAGCTAGGCTATGTCAGTTTGAGGTCATACCTTTCTCATAGTTCTGTAAACATACAGGGATGCAAACTTCAAGTACTGGTGTTTATTTACACACATCAAAACAAGAGTTTTTCCAAATCAAAACAAAAAATAGTAATTTCACTGAGAAAAAAAAATATATATATCTCTGGGTACGGCCACAAAATTTCATCTACATCACATGCAATGTCCTCTAGTCCAAGGCACCAGGGAAAGTATCTGATTGCAAAGTGAACCAATTATCTAAATCAGTTTTTACATGTGACAGTGTGCCAGACAGTTAGCAGAATAGTGTAAATAATAGCCAGACATGTGTATAGCTATGTTAGGAGTGTGTTGATCATTTGTAAATTCAGTGTAAAGCAGTGAGTTGTGTTTACAGTTCCGCAAAAAGAGTGCTGTGCAGTGGATTGTACCTACAATTTTGAAAAGTGTGTGTTACAAAATTGCAAACTTAGTGCAAAGCAGTGTTTGTGCTTTTAATTTAGCAAACTCAGTGAGTGGTTTTGCTATAAGAATTAATCGTTTTATAAATTGTGCTATAAGAATTTCGGTTAGAGTTTAAGCATTCAGAAAAAACTGTAATAAAGACTTTGTGTTTTTGTGTTTGTTCTTTGCTTGTGACAGGAGAATTGTAGAGTAGAATTTTCAACATCAAAAGTGAGCAGAGCAGAGATCAACATCCTATGCAATTCACAACCAACACTTGTGAATCACAAAACACAAAAACTGTTCATTAACAGATATTGTTTACTAAATTTTGTTCACCCTCAAGTGATTCCAAACTTTTTATGAGCTTTTTTTTTCAGTTGAGCACAAAAGAAGATATTTTGAAGAATGTTGAAAACCGGTAACCATTGACTTCCATAGTAGGATAAACAATGGAAGTCAATGGTTACAGGTTTCCAACATTTCACAGAGTATCTTCTTTTGTGTTTGGAACAAGTTAAAGGTCAGCAATTCATCAAATTTTCGTGTGAACTATCACTTTCAACTGCTTGAATGCATATGCAACACTCTCCAACCTTACACACTTCTCTTTGTTTGATAAGTTTGTGGCCGTATGCATACAAATAAAAGCCAAAGCCAGTGTGAATTTGTTTGACAGACTGCTGGGACTTGTGGCATATGGGGAAGTAGGCTGGACATGATCCAGAGGGCTGGAAGTTATACAGAAAAGAAAAAAAGAGAGGAAAAAGAAGGAATGACTGGTGTGCGGGGTAAAGGAGAAAGAAAAAGAGGGACGGGGCCCCAGGCAGCCTGCCCTGTCTTTGTTTACGACAAAAAGACATTGTTTGATGTGGCCGTCGAGCCTCTGCTTTAAACCAGGCTTCTTCTGCTTCTCCCACAGGATGTGTTGAGGGTACGCTGCCAGACAGAAAGCAAGGACTGCAGAACTGCAGAACACCAAGACATTGAGAGACACGCTCAGGACATTAAAGCCATTATTGTTCATCCAAAAAATAATACAATAACGAAGTATAATTCATGCATTCACAACACAATTCACATGTGCAAAAGCCAATTCAGGAGCTCAAAACACAATTCAAAAATACAGAAATCCAATTCATAAATTAAAAACACGATTCGTAAATACACAAATCCTATTCGTAAATACAAAACACAATTTGTAAATACACAAATTCAATTTGTAAATTTAAAACACGGTTTGTACATACACAAATCCAATTTGTAAATTCAAAACGCGATTCGTAAATACACAAATTCAATTCGTAAATACAAAACACAATTTGTAAATACACAAATTCGATTTGTAAATTTAAAACACGGTTTGTACATACACAAATCCAATTCGTAAATTCAAAACGCGATTCGTAAATAAACAAATTCAATTTGCAAATTAAAAACACCTTTTGTAAATAGACAAATAAAATTCGTAAATTCAAAACACGTTTCGTAAATACACAAATCCAATTCGCAAATTCAAAGCGCGATTCGTTAATACACAAATCCAATTAGTCAATTCGAAACATGATTCATAAATACACAAAAACAATTTGTAAATACAAAACACGATTCGTAAATACACAAATATAATTCGTCAATACAAAACAAGATTAAAAAACACTCAAGTCCAATTTGTAAATACAATACACCATTCGTGAATACACAAATCCAATTCATAAATTAAAAAAACGATTCGTAAATACACAATCCAATCTGTAAATTTAAAACACGATTTGTAAATACAGAAATCCAATTCGTATATTCAAAACACAATTCATAAATACACACATTCAATTGGTGAGTTAAAAACAGGTTTACTTGTGAATTCAACAATTGTGTGTTGTATTTATGAATTGTGTTTTGAGGATTTAGTAAATGTGAATTGTGCTGTGCGTGTATCAACTTTATTTCTTAAATGTTTTATTTTTGAGACTGATCTGGTTATAGCTTTAAACCAGGCTGCTTCTTCTTTTTCTCCCACAGGATGTGTTGAGGGTACGCTGCCAGACAGAAAGCGAGGACTAAAAAACTTGTACACCAAGAAAATGCTCAGGATATTGAAACCATTACCGTTCGTCCCTTACGTTATATCTGCCACCCCTGGGACCCGCACTCATCGCCGGGCTCCGAAGTCCTGGAACAAAAGTGCAATTGTTAAAGAGCCAAGTTTTTTTTTTTGTCTCTCTCTCTCTGTCTTTGTCCTTATTTAGAATGCAACCAACAGGATTGGTATGATTTGCCAAATACGAAATGCTTTGGTTTGGAGGGCAAAAAAAGAAGGATTTTGGAGGACTTAACAGAATCCTACAAAGACTTTAATTCTGCACAGCAAAGATGAGTTT
This sequence comes from Danio kyathit, assembly GCA_903798195.1. Classification (NCBI taxonomy): domain Eukaryota; kingdom Metazoa; phylum Chordata; class Actinopteri; order Cypriniformes; family Danionidae; genus Danio; species Danio kyathit. The sequence continues at coordinate 2,288,301 of LR812520.1, read as the reverse complement.
GCTGGAAGGGTTTCCTGAAAGTTTTAGTCTTCTTTGGGTCCTCTGAATTCCCACACTGGTGTGTTCGTGTGTCTCTGTGTGTGTGTGTGTGTGTGTGTGTGTGTGTGTGTGTGTGTGTGTGTGTGTGTAGCCATATTCTAACATGAAGCCATTAGGTGCATTTAAATAAAGCTGTTAGAGTGGCCGACTGTAGTATTGTAACATTACCGGTAATTTGCCGTGAACGCAGAAGGAGATTTGCCGGAAAGAGCGCGTTCACGATTATAATGCGCTGATGACGTGAGAAGTCTACTCCAGCCAATCACAACACTCAGACACATTCACTTCTGCTCTGTTCATGAAAATAAAAGCCTTTGAATATTTTTCCAGACACATTTAGCTGCTAGATGTTAGTCAGATAACATTTCTATGTTCCTTCTTAATGCCAGCTGTGTAAATAATTATCGATAAAATGCTTATGATAAACCAACACAATCTCACGGCAATTCGTAACTTTTTGATTTAGTGGCTAATTCGTATGAATTCGTACCATCTAATTTGTACAAATTAGTACGATTTGCTCATCACCCAATGATGGTTGGGGTTAGGTGCCACGCCTCCTTTTTAAAATCGTACATTTTCGTGCAACTGAACTCGTACGAATTTGTACGAATTAGCCACTAAACTGACAAAACGGAAAATGCTTACGTTTCCTCGTGAGATCAGGCTCGATAAGTCGCTGATTGTTTACCTTCAAGCTCTGCTTCAGTTGCTTGACGCGTGTGCACGTGAAGCATCCGGTGAGTGCCAGCACACACACATATTATGTACCATCAACCATCAACCAAAGCCCGACTCCTATGTTTACAAATAAGCGCAGCCGTTTAGAGCTCATTTCTGGTTAATGATGTCAGCGTTTACCAGTATTTTGGACTGGATGTGTGAACAGTCTTTTCAGGACAAAGTCCGGAACGTTCTTGCTTGTGTTACATATTGAGTAACTTATTTTGACAATGCTGGTGTGTGTTATTGCTGTGTGTTGTTGTATCCTCCATTATCTGTCTGTTTCTCTCTTTCTCTCCACAAAGTCATCTGGTGAGATACTCTGTTAAAAACGGTAATAGGACGGTATTCTGTGTTAGCTGTGGCTTAATGTTTATTTACTGCTGAATGATCTACTGTATATGCCCTTTTTCTTTTGTCACGTTTTCTCCTGTTTAATGGATAGTCAAGGAGGGTAGAATTGTTGTTTTATTTACAGAGCTTTATTTTCGGTTTAGGTAAGAAATCTAATATTAGGTAGCGTACCTTGTTTTGTTTGTTGTTTTGGCCTTTTGTTCCCTTGTTCTGATACTGGAAATATTTATGTTTAATAAATCTGTTACCCCTTTTCGACAACTTGGCCTGTGTGTGTGTGCTTGGGAAGCAGGAAAGGGGACTCCGGGTGACCTCTTTTAACATTATGTGCGTAGCGTGGTGTGCCGCTATGTAACATAATTGGGGGCTCGTCCGGGACGACGCTTTTTGGAATTTACCGGTAAATTTGTTTCGGTAATTTTCCAGATATTTACTGGTATTGCTGTGTGAAAGGAGCTTACGTGTGTGTAGCCATCTCTTAACATGAAGCCATTAGGTGCATTGAAATCAAGTTGTTAAAGTGGCCGACTGTAGTATTGGTAGCCTAGCAACCAAAAGTAAACAAAGCAAATCGGAAACCACCTGAAGTGAACGTAAAAACTATTTCGCAAATAAAGAAATTTTATTCTAAATTTGGCGTCACTCGTTTCTCATGTGATATTTTAACACTCGACAGCAAAGATGAGTTTACTAGAAGTGTTTTCTGGAACTTTTATTTTTCTTCAGGTTTTCTAAACTCCCACAGGTGTGTGTGTGTGTGTCTTAGTGTGTGTGTGCATGTGTGTGTTTCCTAACTTGAAGCAATTAGGTACATTTAAATCAAGTTGTTAGAGTGGCCGACTGTAGTATTGGTAGCCTAGCAACCAAAAATAAACAAAGCAAGCATAATGGAATCACATGGGTGCAATGTTCGCTATGTCAGAGTTTATTCAGTAAATGTGTTTCCATCTCCAATTATTCACATAAACCATTTTTTTGTTGAAAACCACCTCAAGTGAGTGTAAAAACTGTGGGTCATGTGTGTGTGTGTGTGTGTATGTGTGTGTGTGTGTGTGTGTATGCGCAAAAGAGACATGCATGGATGGTCATAGAGAAGTGCTTTTGAGCAGTAAGATAAAGATCGGTGGTTATGAAATGCAAGTTTTACTGTGTTTTTGTTTCTTCAGAACACTTTCTCTTTGTATTCCCTACAGTACAGCAATAATCAGCACGTCACGAGTTTTTGGGCTTATTCATGGTCTGCTGAACGTAATTAGTTCATTCTAATAAGTTGCCTTTTAATATTGTAAGGCTGAACTGAATAATGGCACCTCATTATATTTATATATACACCTCATTGTTTACAATTTAATGGAGGTTATGTTTTTTATATGTATAGTCTAGGTGTTGATTCTTGTTGTTTTATTCTCATCCCAGTTATCAAAAACAATCATAAAAATGCTGAGTTTTAACTACGATGTAAAAAAATCTATAAATTAACAGTTTTTTTTTTATTTTGTGAATCATATATTTTATTTTTTCCTGTTTATTTCTGCTTTTGAATTGCATTAAATTATCTTGACCTTTCTTCCATCAACTTTTAACCTTGAAAAATTAAATAAAAGTGACTTTTATTGTCATTTGTAATAGTGTGCAGTGCTGTATTGTCTGGGTTGGTGTTGAATATTACGCTGCAAAAACCTTGTAATAAACTGCAGCACATTCTCTGCTATTTTACAGACTTGTTTCTCTAGATATTATTTCTTATACATTATATTATAAAGGGACTAAGCTGAAAAGAAAATGAATGAATGAATGAACATTATATTATTATTTTAATCAACTAAAATGTTAATAAAAGTTGAATTAAGAGTTGAATTTTCAACATCAAAAGTGGACAGAGCAGAGATCAACATCCTATAATGCAATTCACAACCATAAAAATGGTAGATATGCACTGGGTTGATGAATAAATAGTTAAAAGAACTGCAGAAAATCAACGTGTTAGAAATAAACCAACCCAGGCTCTTTCTGAAAATGTACCCCTGTATAACTTTCTGGAGAGGGCCAAATACGTCCCAGGAGCTATACGATTTTTTACAGTTTTTGTTTTCGCGAATCCACCAGAGGCCGCTGTGTACACTTTTTCAGATCTCAAATTTCTCTCTCGAGTGCCATTCGCGCCTGCTGTTCTCATTTAAATACACCAGACGCCGCTGTTGACTGACTGACCAATTGACTGACCTACCCTCCTCCTTCCCTAAACCCAACCTATAGTGTTGTCAAAAGCAATCCAGAAAACGAAAAGCCTGATTTTTTACCACGTTTTCAGATTTAACCACATTCTCGCCCTGTTATTTACTTGCTTGTTTTATTTTTTGGCTTCTGTTTTTGTCTTACCTGCTGTACATTGTTTACACTGTTTACACTGTACTGAATGGCTAGATCTGCTCAGTAGCACATTCAATTCTTTGTCTCAGTTTGTACTATTAATGCATACAACTGCACTCAATCTGCTCTGGCCATTATACTGTTGTTTGCACATAAGCCTAAAGCACTTTTGCATAATAAGCACAATTTTACACAATTAACTACTATGCATTTTTTACATCTGTTTACATTACTCCACATTATTATTATATATAGTTTACATTCATTCATATTTAAATATAGATACATTTCATAGTTATACTTCTGTCACTTCTGTGTGTATATGTGTATGATGTGTATATTATGCGTATGACTTCACTGTGGACGGCAAAGTCAGAATTTCATTGTGCAGGGAAACTTGATTCCTTACTGTGCACATGACAATAAACAAAGTGAACTGAAGTGAATTTAGAACTGTTCTTCACCGGACTTGATCCTCGTCATCAACTCTGCTTCACGTCTCAAGTCCACCGACGTACATGGCGAGCTACTGGACAAATTGATAATGATGGCAAAGCCGTCCATATGGAGGTGAGCGGTCAGCTGCTAGCCTGAAAAGGAATGGCGTCACACCGCCCTGTAGCGCTCATTTTAAAGATGGAATGCAGCCATACTGAACGTACTTCTGGCTACATAATTCGTGACCTCCAGAAATGTATATAGGGCTACATTTTCAGAATGAGCCTATGTTGGAATAAATATATCCATATCTGCAGGGGCAGATTTCACCAATAAGCGAAGTAAGCAACCGCTTAGGGCTTGAGGAAACTTTGGGGGGCCCCAATACATACCTAGAAGTATAAATTATACCTGTAACATCGTTTATTATCAAATAAAATTTTAATACAATTATTACATCTACGGCAACCCAGTGGCGCAGTAGGTAGTGCTGTTGCCTCACAGCAAGAACGTCGCTGGGTCGTAGGTTCGAACCTCGGCTGGGCTGGGTCAGTTGGCGTTTCTGTGTGGAGTTTGCATGTTCTCCCTGGGTTCGCGTGGGTTTCCTCCGGGTGCTCCGGTTTCCCCCACAGTCCAAAGACATGCAGTACAGGTGAATTGGGTAAGCTAAATTTGTCCATAGTGTATGAGTGTGAATGTGTGTGTGGAAGTTCCCAGAGATGGGTTGCGGCTGGAAGGGCATCCGCTGCGTAAAATCGTGCTGGATAAGTTGGCGGTTCATTCCGCTGTGGCGACCCCGCAAGGGACAAAGCCGACAAGAAAATGAATGAATATATATTACATCTACGCCGGCGGCACGGTGGCTCAGTGTTTAGCACTGTGGACTCACAAGTCCCGGCTGGATCAGTTGTCGTTTCTGAGTTTGCATGTTCTCCCCGTGTTGGCGTGGGTTTCCTCCGGGTGCTCCGGTTTCCCCCACAGTCCAAACACATGCGCTATAGGAGAATTGATGAACTAAATTGGCCGTAGTGTATAAATGTGTGTGTGAATGTGAGTGTGTATGGGTCTTTCCCAGTACTGGATTTCCCAGTACATCCACTGTGTAAAGCATATGCCAGAATAGTTGGTGGTTCATTCCACTGTGACAACCCCTGATAAATAAGGAAGGAAAATGAATGATTAAAACCACAAAGGTTGCAGTTTAGGACTGTCGGACTCCATGGCTGGATTTGATTAGGAACACTAAATCCGCCCCAGCATAATGGTCAAAGAAACATGTTTTATTCGTGATCCTATGACTTCACTTGAGTCCTGTCTAGAGGAAACGCTTCATTTAATGTTGTAAATAGTGTATGTTAGGACGATGGACTGCAGCAGTTAAAGAAGAGCGTCCCTGTAGCGCCGTATAAAATAGTTGGCAGTGTGTGATAAGGGACACTTCGCTCTCCAGCCATAAATCCACAGATATCCTTGCCTATAACACACACACTTTCATAAGGTGTCCATAAGGGCTAAGAAGAGCCTCAGGTCTGCCATTCATTGCCAAAGGGTGAACTGGCACTTAAAATCCTCCCAGGACCTGAGACACAACAGAAGGCTTTGGATGAGATGTGTAAAAAAACTAGTCATGCGCTGTAGAATCAGTCGTGAATTTCATTATGGGATGTTGATCTCTGCTCTGTCCACTTTTGATGATGAAAATTGAACTCTACAGTTTAACAAAGTGGCTTTTATTGACATTTTAGTCGCTTGAAGTAATAATACACTACCTGACAAACGTCTTGTGATGGATCCCAGTGGTAAGAGCAACAAATAATAACTTGACTTCTAAGGTGGATTTTTCTGATGATTCATCTGTTGAGCTGCATCCCAATCATCATTAAATACTGCAGAAGACCTACTGGAACCCGCATGGAGCCAAGATTCTCACAGTAATTAGTCAAGTTTGGTGAAGGAGAAATCATGGTTTGGGGTTCCATTCAGCATGGGGGCGTGCGAGAGATCTGCAACATATCAAGACATTTGTGCTGCCCATTACATTACAAACCACAGGAGAGGGCAGGTTCTCCAGCAGGATAGGGCTCCTTCTCATACTTCAGCCTCCACATCAAAGCTCCTGAAAGCAAAGAAGGTGCTCCAGGATTGGCCAGCCCAGTCACCAGATATGAACATTATTGAGCATGTCTGGGGTACGATGAAGTAGAAGGCATTGAAGATGAATCCAAAAAGTCTTGATGAACCTGCAAGAACGCTTTCTTCGCCATTCCAGATGACTTTATTAATCAGTGATTTGAGTCATTCAGAGATGTATGATGCAGTCCTCCAAGCTCATGATGGAGTCAGACACAATATTCATTCTGTTTCCACTGCAGCATGACTTTATATTCTATACTGGACATTATTTCTGTTCAGTGATGAGACTTTAGTCTAAGCAGAGTCAGACCTTACTGTCCTAATGAAATCATTCACAATCAAGACATGATCATATTTTATTGTGCTCAAATAAGCCTCATCTAGAGGCCTTTACCTTTCATATAAGCCACTTCTGATACCAAATGATCAACTAGAAGTCAAGTTATTATTTGTTGTTCCTAAAACTTTGATAGGCGACAAGACTTTTGTCAGGTATTGTAATGTATAAGAAATAATATCTAGAGAAATAAGTCTGTAAAATAACTGAAAATGTACAGGCGGTTTATTTCAAGGTGTCTGTAGTGTAATATACAACACCAACCCAGACAATAATGCACTGCAAACCATTAAAAATGACGATAAAATCACTTTTTTAAACTTTTTAAGGGTAAAAGTTGTTGGAAGAAAGATCAAGATCCTGTAATGCAAGTCAAAAGCAGAAATAAACAGGGAAACATGAATCACAAAATACAGAAAACTGCTAATATCCGGATATTTTTTAGTGGGTTTTAACCTAAATTTGGGTAAAACATAGACAAATCCAACAGTTGGATTAAATTACATTTTTTACCAAACTCTTGTTTTTTTTTACTGAAATTTTGGTTTAAACAACCCAGTGTATTACAATTTATGAACAGCTCATTTAAGACACCAGTCTTCCTTGCAGTTTTGCAAATTGAATGCATTAGTCAAGGTTAAACATTCATTCATTCATTTCCTTCGGCTTAGTCCCTTTATTTATCAGACGTCGCCACAGTGGAATGAACCGCCAACTATTCCAGCATGTGTTTTACACAGCGGATCCTGCAACCCACTATTGGGAAACATCCATACACTCACATTCACACACTCACTCATACACTACGGCCAATTTAGTAAATCAATTCCCCTATAGCGCATGTGTTTGGACTGTGGGGGAAACCGGAGCACCCGGAGGAAACCCACACCAACACAGGGAGAACATGCAAACTCCAGACAGAAATGGCAGCTGACACAGTCGGGACTTGATCTAGTGACCTTCATGCTGTGAGGCAACAGTGCTTACCACTGAGCCACCATGCTGCCTCCCCCAGCATATTATGAATAGCTCATTTAAGATAGCAATTTTCCTTTGCAATTTTGCAAATTAAATGCATTAGTCAAGGTTAAATATGTAAAAGATAATCTAAGGTAAAATAATTAGCCTTACCTTGAAATTTTAATTCTTTTAAAATTATTTCCAAAGCAAGGGACATTTTCCTTTTAGTTTGGCTGGAATAATAATACAAAAAACCTGCAAAGGTCAAAATTATTAGCTTCTGAATTATTATTTAATGATACATGATAATGGACGATGATGATGTTGTTCTGTTGGCTTCATCGAACATCGACCTTCAGCATGCACTTTCCTGCTGAGTGTGGCGTGGCTGGGATATGAATCAGCACCTCCAAGCCATGGTGCTCCACCGGAAAAAGGTGGTTTGTCATCTCAAGGTTGGAGGAAAGTCCTTACCCCAGGTGGAGTTTAAGTATCTTGGGGTTTTGTTCACGAGTGAGGGAACGTGAGATTGACAGGCATATTCATGCAGCAGCAACAGTAATGCGGTCGATGTACTGGTCCTTTGTGGTAAAGAAGGAGCTGACCCGAAAGGCAAAGCTCTTGATTTACCGGTCAATCTACGTTCCAACTCTCACCTATGGTCATGAGTTTTGGGTCATGACTGAAAGGACAAGATCTCGGATACAAGCAGCCGAAATGAGTTTCCACTGCAGGGTGGCAGGGCGCACCCTTATGAATAGGGTGAGGAGCTCTGACACCCGGGAGGAGCTCGAAGTAGAGCCGCTGCTCCTCCACATCGAGAGAAGTCAGCTGAGGTGGCTTGGGCATCTGTTTCGGATGCCTCCTTGATGCCTACCTAGGGAGAAAATGACATGACATGATAATGGCTACAGAACAAACCACTGTTGTCCAATTACTTGACAAATGAACCTACTGTAATTAGCATAGTTTAAATTGCACTTTAATACTAGTATCTTGCAAAATTACAGGTAAATATTATGCACAGTCAAAGATTAAACCAATTAGTTATTAAAATTATGTCTAAAAATGTGTTAAAAATATCTTCTCATTATTAAAAAATAAAACACTTAGAAAATGTTTTTTTTTTTATCATGAAGGTTAATCATTTTGCCTTCAACTCTGTGTGAATTTGAACCCTTTATTTTCTTCTCAACTTTTTATTAATTTATTATTTTAGTTTTAAAAGTACAAACTTTTCGGATTAATGAGTTTAATACGGGTTGAAAAGCCGCCCAAGACTCTTTTACTGTGTGTGTGTGTGTGTGTGTGTGTGTGTGTGTGTGTGTGTGTTTTTAAATTGCCTACATCATGTATGGCCTGAGGGTGAGTAAATAAACATCAGGTTTTCATTTTTGGCTGAACTAACCCTTAACTTCTCTCAACCATAATTGCCAGTTTCAGCTGCCAAGGCTGCTTAAGCAATTGTAAACAAACAAAATAATAATGGTGAGGTTTTTACCATATCAGTTTGAGCCCGCGTCACATTCTGACAAGAATTACACAATGTTTCACACAGGTCAGTTTTTATTTACACACAGCGTCTCTGCAAAATGAAGACAACTCTAAAAATCACTCAATTTGCTTGTTTGCCTTTGGGAGCCATTATGTTAATATTTCAAACTGTGACACTTTAGTCAGTGTGTTGTTTTTATAGGCAGATCTCTCTGTTGGATGGGGAAAGAAAATCAGTTTTGAGCTTTGTAACTTTGCAACCCACATGAAAAAATACTATAGTGATTATAGTAAATACTGACGCACTCGTAAAGTGCACTCGTTTTTGTGGGTTATTGCTAGATCGGATACGGTTGTGGCCAGAAGTTAACGAGAATTCTTTATATTATGTATAAATTTCCCATGTATTGTATTTTATTAAAGGTGCTGTATGTAAGTTTTTGACTCTTCTAAAGCATAAAAATACCATAATATGTGTGCAGATATTTAAGAAACATCCCAAGTGAACATACTTGTTTAACTGAAAAACAATGCTGAAGTCAGATATTCTGCTTTGAAAATGGGTTTTCCGTGCCGGAACGCTGTCTTTGTTTAGATAAATTTCATATGCACGATGCCAGTTTAGCCAATTATATGTCAGCACCCTGGGTTGCCTTGTTGGAAAACAGCGTATTTCATTCATTCATTCAGAAAGACTCTGAAAGCGTGCGTCCGTGACCAAAAAGAACAGTATGGGAGACAGATGCAGTTCCACATGAGGTTATTAATTAGCAATTACATAAATATTACAAACGTAAACATTAGGTGAGCAGGTTACATTGTAACCGCGTGTCCTAACAACACGCTGTGACGAGAGAGGCAGTGATCAGCTATTTGGCTGTTTGCACCAGACGAGACACGGCAGAAATGTAAATACAGCCTTTCAGAAGCACAGAATATGCACTCGCTCACGAAACGGTAAGGTTTAGAATCTATTTAATACATGTTAACCCACTTTAACATCAATGTAGATGCTGAATCACTCATATGTGTTTAGTTCTAAAGTTCAATTTCAGACGGTTTATTGTATTTTCAAGATCTGAGGTGAACTTTCTGCTTTCAGTATATGGCAACAAATGCCATGTAAAATGCATTCAAACTCGCATTGTTAGCATTTAGCACAGAATAAAGCACACAAGGCTTACCTGAGGTGATCTAGCTGTCATAGGTTTCTGTTGTTCAGCTGTGAGAAATAGAAGCCATTTCTAATATATCAATTCGAGGTGTTGGTTAGGACAAAAACTCCTTTTAATATGGAAAATATTCCCTCTATCGCGTGTCGTTGCTTTTATTTAGAACACAGTTTAAATCACTCGCTCCTGTACACAATCTGGCATCCTAGCGTACTTTTATTATGATCCAGGAGTGCAATACCTAGTTCAACCACTGGGTGTCAAACTTACATACTGCACCTTTAAAGTCTACCCCTACCCCAACCCTACACCCAACCTTCACAGTAATGTAAAAACAGTAATTGTACCAAGTATTATTTATGCTATCTATTACAATACCCAATAGATTGTATTTTTTAACGCCTACCCCCACTCCAACCCTAAACCCAACCGTCACATGACTGTAAAAATACTAATTATTGTTATACAGTGCAATATGAAATGCTGCTATATTGATGTGCAGCTGTTGGAGAAATGGTCGTGCTCAACTGAGCCTGGTTTCTCTCCAAGTTTTTTTCCTTTACTTTGGTCAATTGGTGAAGTTTGTTCCTCGCTATAGGTCATCACTGGCTTGCTTGGTTTGGGACTTGTGGAGCTGCACATCGATAGAACTTCTGTGTTCAACTGCTTTAACACAATCTTCATTGTAAAAGCACTAGAGAAATAAAGATGAATTGAATTGAACTGAATGTGCATTTCGCACTTCCGGCAAGCCGCATAACCGATCTAGACTTTATCTTTTTGGCTTGAGACTTCTGGTCTCATTTATTTCCATTGTTCTTTAGACATTAAAAACAGCTTGATATGTTGCAAACTGAGATTTTTTATTATATTAATTATTCTTTTAATCTATGATCCCGAACATGCTTGTTTGTAGAGCAAGTGGTTTGACCGTTTTCTGCCGTTTATCATTCCTAGTCATTTCTCCCATAGGTGAAAGTTCAAAAACAATCGCAAAAACTGTAAAGTCTAGATTCGATACAGTAAGGTCTAGATCCAATAAGGTAGAGTCTAGATCCGCTACGGTAAAGTCTAGATCCAATTTAGTAAAGTCAAAATCTGATACGGTAAAGTCTAGATCCGCTACGGTAAAGTCTAGATCCACTACGGTAAAGTCTAGATCCACTACGGTAAAGTCTAGATCCAATACGGTAAAGTCAAGATCCGATACGGTAAAGTCTAGATCCGATACAGTAAGGTCTAGATTCGATACAGTAAAGTCAAGATCCGCTACGGTAAAGTCTAGATCCAATATGGTAAAGTCAAGATCCGACACGGTAAAGTCTAGATCCGATACAGTAAGGTCTAGATTTGATATGGTAAAGTCTAGATCCGCTACGGTAAAGTCTAGATCCAATACGGTAAAGTCAAGATCCGATACGGTAAAATCTAGATCCAATACAGTAAGGTCTAGATTCGATACAGTAAAGTCTAGATCCAATACGGTAAAGTCTAGATCCGCTACGGTAAAGTCTAGATCTAATACGGTAAAGTTTAGATCCAATACAGTAAAGTCAAGATCCGATATGGTAAAGTTTAGATTCGATACGGTAAAGTCTAGATCCACTACGGTAAAGTCTAGATCCGATATGGTAAAGTCTAGATCCGATACGGTAAAGTCAAGATCCGATACGGTAAAGTCTGGATCCGATACAGTAAAGTCAAGATCCGATACGGTAAAGTCTAGATCCAATACGATAAAGTCAAGATCCAATACAGTACAGTCAAGATCCAATACGGTACAGTCTAGATCCAATACAGTAAAGCCAAGATCCGATTTGGTAAAGTCTAGATCCAATACAATAAAGTCTAGATCCGATACGGTAAAGTCTAGATCTAGATCTGATACGGTAAAGTCTAGATCCAATACGGTAAAGACAAGATCCGATACAGTAAAGTCTAGATCCGATACGGTAAAGTCTAGATCCAATACGGTAAAGTCAAGATCCGATACAGTAAAGTCTAGATCCGATACAGTAAAGTCTAGATCCAATACGGTAAAGTCAAGATCCGATATGGTAAAGTCTATATCCGATACGTTAAAGTCTAGATCCAATGCAATAAAGTCTAGATCCGATGCGGTAAAGTCTATATCCGATACGGTAAAGTCTAGATCCAATGCAATAAAGTCTAGATCCGGTGCGGTAAAGTCTATAACCGATACGGTTAGGTCTAGATCCAATGCAATAAAGTCTCGATCCGATGCGGTAAAGTCTATATCCGATACGGTTAAGTCTAGATCCAATGCAATAAAGTCTAGATCTGGTACGATAAAGTCTAGATCGGATAGGGTAAAGTCTAGATCCAATACGGTAAAGTCAAGATCCAATACAGTAAGGTCTAGATTCGATACAGTAAAGTCTAGATCCAATACGGTAAAGTCTAGATCCGCTACGGTAAAGTCTAGATCCAATACGGTAAAGTCTAGATCCAATTTAGTAAAGTCAAAATCTGATATGGTAAAGTCTAGATCCGAAACGGTAAAGTCTAGATCCGCTACGGTAAAGTCTAGATCTAATACGGTAAAGTTTAGATCCAATACAGTAAAGTCAAGATCCGATATGGTAAAGTTTAGATTCGATACTGTAAAGTCTAGATCCACTACGGTAAAGTCTAGATCCGATACGGTAAAGTCTAGATCCGATACGGTAAAGTCAAGATCCGATACGGTAAAGTCTGGATCCGATACAGTAAAGTCAAGATCCGATACGGTAAAGTCTAGATCCAATACGATAAAGTCAAGATCCAATACAGTACAGTCAAGATCCAATACGGTACAGTCTAGATCCAATACAGTAAAGCCAAGATCCGATTTGGTAAAGTCTAGATCCAATACAATAAAGTCTAGATCCGATACGGTAAAGTCTAGATCTAGATCTGATACGGTAAAGTCTAGATCCAATACGGTAAAGACAAGATCCGATACAGTAAAGTCTAGATCCGATACGGTAAAGTCTAGATCCAATACGGTAAAGTCAAGATCCGATATGGTAAAGTCTAGATCCAATACGGTAAAGTCAAGATCCGATACAGTAAAGTCTAGATCCGATACAGTAAAGTCTAAATCCGATACGGTAAAGTCTAGATCCAATACGGTAAAGTCAAGATCCGATATGGTAAAGTCTATATCCGATACGTTAAAGTCTAGATCCAATGCAATAAAGTCTAGATCCGATGCGGTAAAGTCTATATTCGATACGTTAAAGTCTAGATCCAATGCAATAAAGTCTAGATCCGGTGCGGTAAAGTCTATAACCGATACGGTTAGGTCTAGATCCAATGCAATAAAGTCTAGATCCGGTGCGGTAAAGTCTATATCCGATACGGTTAAGTCTAGATCCAATGCAATAAAGTCTAGATCTGGTACAATAAAGTCTAGATCGGATAGGGTAAAGTCTAGATCCAATACGGTAAAGTCAAGATCCGATACAGTAAAGTCAAGATCCGATACAGTAAAGTCAAGATCCGATACAGTAAAGTCAATATCCGATACGGTAAAGTCTAGATCCAATGCGGTAAAGTCTATATCCGATACGGTAAAGTCTAGGTCCAATGCAATAAAGTCTAGATCTGATACGGTAAAGTCTAGATTGGATACGTGGCCGGCCGGAAGTGCGATAGCAGCATTTTTCTATGACACTGTATAACAATAATTTATATTTTTACAGTCATGTGACGGTTGGGTTTAGGGTTGGAGTGGGGGTAGGTGTTAAAAAATACAATTTATTGGGTAATGTAATAGATAGCATAAATAACACTCGGTACTGTTTTACCTTACTGTGAGGGTTGGGTTTAGGGTTGGACTGGGGGTAGACGTTAATAAAATACAATAATTGGAAAATTTAATAAATAATATAAATAATTCTCGTTAACTTCCGGTCACAACCATATCCGATCTAGCAACAACCCAAGATGCGTCCGCTCGTACGTGAAGAATAAGGTCTTTTTTAACTAATTAATCTGTTGTGGTTATTATATTGCTATGGTAACACAATTATAGTAGCTTATTTAAATAAATGACCCAATACTGTTACTACAATACACCAGTTTGCTGTATTAAAACTTAATATGCTACAATTATTATTTTATCAGTTCATACTGTAGAATGAATCTGCTGTGGTAATCAGTGTTGCCAGATATAGCTGACTTTTTCTAGTCCAAAAACTGTCCAAATCCCGCCCCACCTCAAGTGAACATTCGTTCCTTTTTTTTTGGCTTAGTCCCTTTATTAATCAGGGGTCGCTACAGCGGAATGAACCGCCAACTATTTCAGCATGTTTTACACAGCGGATGCCCTTCCAGCTGCAACCCAGTGTTGGGAAACACCCATACACTCTCACATTCACACACACTCATACACTACAGCCAATTTGGTTCATCAATTCCCCTAAAGCTCATGTGTTTGGACTGTGGGAGAAACCGGAGGAAACCCACACCAACACAGGGAGAACATGCAAACTTACACAGAAGTGCCAACGGACCCAGCCTGGACTCGAACCAGCGACCTTCTTGCTGTGAGGCCACAGTGCTAACCTCTGCAGCCACCATGTTGCCACAGTTTACTGTATTAAAACTAAATATACTACGATATTTATTAGTTTACTATACAGTAGCATTAGACCCTACAAAGAGGTGTAAATACTATAATCTACACTTTATAAGCACAAACAGCCACATTACCAGCTAAAGAAAAGGGAAAAGACTACAGCGGATCATATGGCCTCTATAAAAACACATTTTCTGTAGATTTAGCGCTGCTCATGGTAGAAGCGCAGTCCCAATCCTCTGATTGTAATTGAATGTGCTCGAGGGACTGAATCTATAGTTAGCTGTAATCACTGAACTGCTTTATATGCACAATCCTGCTAGCCTACTTTACACCTCACTAAATGCTGCAGATTTATTTAGAGCACTTCTGGATTTATGATTAAACATCTAACTTGTAATGAAGCATTAAAAAGCATTTGTTTTGTGGGATATAACCCAATGAAATAAAAAAAAATGCGTTGAAAAAAAATGCTGGAATAGCTGGCGGTTCATTCCTCTGTGGATGAATAAGGGCCTAAGCCGAAGGAAAATGAATGAATGAATGAACCCAGCTGTTGGGTTTGATTTTTCAGAGTGTATCTTAATGATTTTGTTCTTCTTTATGTCTTATTTTTCTTCTGTATGCTGAAGAAGTTTCCTCCTTACATGCCCCCACTCCTTTTCTCCATCATTTCTCTTCACGCTTGTGTGTTTCCTTTACATTAACAGCAGAAATCTGTCCTCTTCTGCACAAAACGTCCTGTAAAAACACTGTATTGTTCCTGTCAGAGGAATACATTATTGTGTGTGTGTGTATGTGTGTGTGTGTGTGTGTGTGTGTGTGTGTGTGTGTGTGTGTGTGTGTGTGTATTTCTCCAGTGTTATCTCTCAAACACGCCTGACAGAAGACTTGACGCTAATCTCAGTAAATTGCATATCATATATATTTTGTTTTAGCACCCTTACCGCGGTCACTTGTTTTGGCGTCTTGCTTACATTACGCGTCTTGTGTTTTCCTGTGTTGCGTTTGGTGTGTGTGTTTGTACACTGACAGCTGTATTTACATCAACTCTTTTTTTTTTTGAGGGCCAATTTTTATTCATTAGTGCCTTTATTAATTAGGGGTCGCCACAGCGGAATGAACCACCAACTTATCCAGTATATGTTTTACGCAGCGGATGCCCTTTCAGCTGCAACCCAGCACTTGGAAACATCCATACACTCTTGCATTCACATACACACTCATACACTAGGGCCAATTTAGCTTATTCAATTCCCCTATAGTGCATGTGTTTGGACTGTGGGGGAAACCCCCAACCTGTGGGGGAGCACTCAGAGGACACCCACGCCAACACGGGAAGAACATGCAAACTCCACACAGAAACACAACCCAGGTAGCAAAGAATTCTGGCCCAGAATTGGCACAAAGTTGGCACAGCAGGCATTTGTCTGGCACTGGCATGCAACATGTGGTCCAAAGATGGCCCGGGTTTGGCAGAGGTGGCACTGCCTTGGGCCAGATACCAAATGTAGTATTTGGCCCAGATGTTAAAAATGTATATGTGGGCCACGTACGTTTGGCCTGTCTCGACCCAAATTTAAATAATTTTGGAGTAAAGAAGAAATTCTACCAATTAGGTCACTTCGAAAAAAAGCTCGGCTATAAAGCGAAATGCTTCATGGGTTATCAAATTCATTGCAGTCGTCACACACCAGCATATCTGGCCCAGTTCAGGCCCAGTTATGGGTTATTAAGTTGGCTGAGACTTGGCCCAGATATGGTCCATGTTTGGCCCTTGTTTGGAAGCCAGAGTTGGTCCAATCATGTACCGTAATCCACTGCGGCACGTGGGCCAAGCAAGAGCTGATTGTGTGGGCCAGAGAAATTTTGCTATGTGGAAAACAAACCCAGCCAGGACTCGAACCAGTGACATTCTTGCTGTGAGGTGACAGCGCTACCCCATGACAGCTATTGAGTTGCTGCCATGTGATTGGCTGATTAGAAATTTGCGTTAACGAGCAGCTGGACAGGTGTACCTAATAAAGTGGCCGGTGAGTGTATATTATTACAATGTACACTCACCGGCCACTTTATTAGGTACACCTGTACATATATATATATATATATATATATATATATATATATATATATATATATATATATATATATATATATATATAGTTTTTTTTTTGAGTCCTTACCGCAGTCAATTGTTTTGGTGTCTTGCTAATTTTACAGACTGACAATTAAACTTTTTTTTTAATTGAGTAATTTATATTAATAATAATTGCATATTTATTATATGTATACTACTGTAATACATTCAGAATATAATTTATTATTATTATTATTATTATTATTATTATTAATAATAATGGGGCAACACGGTGCCGCAGTGGGTTTCACAATTGCCTCACAGCAAGAAGGTTCGAGCCCCGATTTCCTCCGGGTGCTCCGGTTTCTCCCACAGTCCGAAGACATGCGCTATAGGGGAATTGGGTAAGCTAAATTGTCCGTAGTGTGTGGGTTGCAGCTGGAAGGGCATCCGCTGCGTAAAACATATGGATAAGTTGGTGATTCATTCCGCTGTGGTGACCCCAGATTAATAAAGGGACTAAGCTGAAATGAAAATAAATAAATGAATAATAATATAAACAATATATGCATTTAATTAATATTCAGTAATTTGCACTGCCCTTCTTTATGTACAGTATTCTGCACAATTAACGTTTATTTAGTATTTTATATTGCATTTTCATCCTCCTACATTCCTCTTATTTTTTAGCTTCGCACTTTTTATTTCTTGTATGTATAACTATATTGTATGTATGACAGAAGACTTGACGCTAATCTCAGTAAATTGCATTTCATATTCTTTTTAGCACCCTTACCGCGGTCACTTGTTTTGGCGTTTTGCGTACATTACACATCTTGTGTTTTCCTGTGTTGCGTTTGGTGTGTGTGTTTGTACACTGACAGCTGTATTTACATGCTCTCGAAGCGTGGTGTGGATTTACTGTCGAAGAGTCGATGCTGACAAATAGATAATGTCGTTGGGAAAAGCAGAACGCTCGCTGGTTTTGGCAGTGAAATTATTCAGCAGCCAGACATGTTTGGATCCGGAAAGGACAGGAACAAGCAGCCGTCGAGATGGGATCAGTGTCAGGAGAAATTTGACTCACAATTATTGTGTTTTGGTCAGCATCTCCATGGCCCGCAGCTGTCCTCCGAAAATCCCACCGCTTCATTGTGTGTATGCAAATGTTTTGAGCGTCAATCTGACAGACTGACAATTGATAACTTTTAAAAGTGTGGCTTTAGTTTGCTGATCTCACATTAGTTTACAGATGCATGCATCAGAATTCAGATTCAGTTCTTTTCTGTAAATTAACCAATTTTATAATAAGAATAATATTAATTGAACATTTATTATGTGTATAACTAAATTATGATACAATTTATTAACAACAACAATAATAATAATAGTATACTTATAACTAATTTATAATATATTAATAACAATAATAATAATAATAGCAAAATGGTATTTTTTTTAGTAATTTGCACTGCTCCACTTGACATATTGTGCACAATACACAGTTAATATTTATTTTTTATTTTAGATTTTTATCTTATTTTATCTTCCTACATTTTGTTCTTGCTCTTATTTAATAGCTTATTTCTTTTGTTAATTTACTGTATGTTTAATTACAGTGCTTTGTAATATTAATATAATTCATTTATTATTATCATTATTTAATAATAATACCATAATTAAATTATAGCGTAATAATTTTGCATTCAGGGGCAACGCAGTGGCGCAGTAGGTAGTGCTGTTGCCTCACAGCAAGAACGTCGCTGGGTCGTAGGTTCGAACCTCGGCTGGGCTAGGTCAGTTGGTGTTTCTGTGTGGAGTTTGCATGTTCTCCCTGCGTTTGCGTGGGTTTCCTCCGGGTGCTCCGGTTTCCCCCACAGTCCAAAAACATGCAGTACAGGTGAATTGGGTAAGCTAAATTGTCCATAGTGTATGAGTGTGAATGTGTGTGTGTGGAAGTTCCCAGAGATGGGTTGCGGCTGGAAGGGCATCCGCTGCGTAAAATCGTGCTGGATAAGTTGGCGGTTCATTCCGCTGTGGCGACCCCGCAAGGGACAAAGCCGACAAGAAAATGAATGAATGAATGAATTTTGCATTCACATAATTCTGATTTACATAATGTATGAGACTTGTTTATAAATGTCGGGGCATATTCCTGTAAATTGAGTAAATTTATAATAATAATAATTATTATTATAATAATAATAATAATAATAATAATAATAATAATAATAATAATATAAATGAGAGTAATATAAATAATAATAATAATAATAATAAACAACTTTATAATTAATTATATTCTATGAATAACCAATTTATAAACGGACATACAAACTGACATATTCTTGTAAATGGAGTACTTTACAATAATAATTGTCTATTTATTATATAAAACATTTATAACATTATATAATAATAATAATAATAATTGCATCATTTTAAATTTTTTTTATAAGCAATTATTATTTAGTAATTTGTACTGCCCACTTTACATATTCTGCTCTATAATAGGTTAACATTGGTGATATTTTGCATTTGACATTTTTACCTTATTTTATCTTCCTACATTTTGTTCTTGCTCTCATGTAATAGCTTATTTCTTTTCTTAATTTACTGTATGTATAATTACAGTGCTTTGCAATAATAATATAATTAATTTGTTGTTATTATTATTATTATTATTATTATTATTATTTAATAATAATACCATAATTAAATTATAATCTAATAATTTTGCATTCACATAATTCTGATTTACATAATGTATCAGACTTGTTTATAAATGTTGGGGCAGATTTTTGTAAATTGAGTAATTTTATAATAATAATAATAATAATAATAATAATACAAATGACAATAATATAAATAATAATAATATTAAACAATTTTATATTTATTCTATGAATAACCAATTTATAAACGGACATACAAACTGACATATTCCTTTAAATGGAGTAATTTACAATAATAATAATTGTCTATTTATTATATAAAACATTTATAACATTATATAATAATAATAATTGCATCATTTAAAAAAAATTTTATAAGCAATTATTATTTAGTAATTTGTACTGCCCACTTTACATATTCTGCTCAATATTCAGTTAACATTGGTGATATTTTGCATTTTACATTTTTACCTTATTTTATCTTCCTACATTTTGTTCTTGCTCTCATGTAATAGCTTATTTCTTTTCTTAATTTACTGTATGAATAATTACAGTGCTTTGCAATATTAATGTAATTCATTTATTATTATTATTATTATTATTAATAATAATAATGAGAACAATAATAATAATAAAAATACCATATATAATTAAATTATAACCTAATAATTTTGCATTCACATAATTCTGATTTACATAATGTATCAGACTTGTTTATAAATGTCAGGTATATTCCTGTAAATTGAGTAATTTGAATTTTAAAATTATTTTCCTGTAAATTATTTATGATAATGATCAACTAGAAGTCAAGTTATTATTTGTTGCTCTTACAACGGGGATTGATGACAAGACTTTTCTCAGGTAGTGTAATAATAATAATAATAATAATAATAATAAATAACTGTATATTTATTATATAAATAACCTATTTATGTTAAACATGGACATTAAAACTCACATTCCTGTAAACTGAGCAATTTATAATAATAATTGTATATTTATTATATAAAACATTTATAATATTATATATCAATAATAATAATATTGCATTATTTAATTATTATTTAGTCATTTGTACTGCACCACTTTACATGATCTGCACAATGTACAGCTAATATTTATTGTGCATGACGGGAAATAGGAGTAAGCCGGTAGTTCCCTCTCTCGCCACTAAAGGGAGCTTTTCTAGTTTATGCACTGACGGTGTATAAACTTTTGTGTGTGTGTGTGTGTGTGTGTGTGTGTGTGTGTGTGTGTGTGAGTGTGTGCGTCTACAGCTGCTTCTTGAATATTGTGATGTTCTCAGCAGTAAAGGCTGAAGGTCGACACTTTATTCCACCAGAGAGAAATGAGGCTCAACTGGGAATCAGTTTAGTGAGATCTGGAGTGTGTGTGTGTGTGTGTGTGTGTTTCACTGTGCTGACTGAAAGGTTAAGTGTTACAGCAGTCCAGTCGAGACCTCGGACAAGCAGCCGACGGCCTGTTTTTACAACCCGATTCTGATGCTGTAAAAGTGTGAATTCACTGACAGGCTCAATATGCTGAATGCACGGATGGAAATATCTGACTGCTATTCATATTATTAGGACAGGCATGCAGCAGGTTTAGCCTTTTCAGTGCACATGTTCATCACTTCAATAGAGTCCATGAGGAATGCATTTTCTGCATAACTGTTGGAAAGACAAGCATGTGTGTATTATTGATAACCTGCAGCTATGGAGTCAGATCAGTGTCAGAAATAATACATTCATTCATTTTCTTTCGGCTTAGTCCTTTTGTTTATCAGGGGTCACCACAGCGGAATGAACCGCCAACTATTCCAGCATATGTTTTATGCAGCGTATGCCCTTCCAGCAGCAACCCAGTACTGGGAAACACCCATACACACTCATTCACACACTCATACACTATTGCCAGTTTAGTTCATCAATTCCCCTATAGCACATGTGTTTGGACTGTGGGGGAAACCGGAGCAAACCGAGTTCGAATCCTGGCTCGAGGACATTTCCCAACCCTACGCCCCTCTCTCTCTCCCACTTCGCTTCCTGTCCTATCTAATACTGTCCTATCTAATAAAGGCAAAAAGGCTAAAAAATACATGAAAATAAATAAAAATGAATAAATATTGTTCGTAAACTGCCTGCTTTCTCTGTCGTGAGAGTCCTCCAGCAGGGGGCAGTATGGACCTGAATCCTCCACATTGCTTTTTTGCGTAAGTTAATTTTTCTGTTTATGTATGAAACAGACAAAACGAATATAATTTATTAACATTACTAGAGTAAAAAAAAATTATATACTGCATACGTACGACCAATTTTTCGCTGTCTGTGAGTGTCTTCCAGCAGGGGGCAGTATGAACTGTTGTATTGATATTATTAGAGTAAAATTGTTCGTAAATCGGCTGTTTTTTTTATCGGTGAAGGTCCTCCAGCAGGGGGCAGTGTGATCATGAATCCTTATCCAGGTCACGCTCATTTATTATAATTTTTTCTGTCTGTTTCTATATAAAACTGACAAAACAAACATATTTTATTCAATATTACTAGAGTAAAAATGTTTGTTAACCGCCTGTTTGCTCTGTCGGTTATTATCTATTATCCTCCAGTAGGGGGCGGTACAATGCTGAATCTTCCTCCAGGTTGTTATGTTTTCAAGTAATTTTTTTCTGTTTCTATATGAAACCACAAAACTAATTATTTGTATCGATATTACTAGAGTAAAGATGTTCATAAACCGCCCGTTTTCTCTGTTGGTGAGTGTCCTCCAGCAGGGGGCAGCATGTATGGGTGTGAATCCTCCTCCAGGTCGCAGTTATTTGTTATTCATTTATGTTATTTATTTTTTTTTTGTATATGAAACCGACAAAACAAATGATTTGTATTGATATTACTAGAGTAAAAATGTTCGTAAACTGCCTGTTTCCTTTGTCGTTTATTATACTCCAGCAGGGGGCAGTGTGAGCCTGAATCCTTCTTCAGGTTGCAGTTACTTTTTATTTTTTGTTATTCGCTTCTGTTTATTTATGTATGAAACTAACAAAAACAAATATTTGCATTGATATTACTAGAGTAAAAATGTTCTTAAACCGCCTGTTCTCGCTGTCAGTGAGTGTCCTCCAGCAGGGGGCAGCATGAGTGTGTATCCTCCTCCAGGTCGCCGTTAATATTTTTTGTTATTCATTTCTGTTTTTTCCAGTATTAAACTGACAAAACAAAATATTTGTGTTGATATTACTATAATAAAAATATTCGAAAACCGCCTGTTCTCTCTGTCGGTTATTACCCTCCAGCAGGGGGCAGCATGAGTGTGAATCCTCCTCCAGGTCGCAGTTACTTTTTATTTTTTCTAATTCGTTTAGTTTTTTTTACATATGAAACCGACAAAACAAATTATTTGTATCAATAGTACTAGAATAAAAATGTTCGTAAACTGCCTGTTTTCTCTGTCAGTGAGAGTCCTCCAGCAGGGGGCAGCATGAGTGTGTATCCTCCAGTTCGCAGTTTGTTTATCTTTCACTTTTTTATTATTTATTAGTTTTTTTTAATTACGTTTTTTTTCTGTTTTTTGTGTATGAAATGGACAAAATGAATTTTTTGTATCAATATTACTAGAGTAAAGATGTTCGTAAATCGCCTGTTTTCTTTATCGGTGAAGGTCCTCCAGCAGGGGGCAGTGTGATCATGAATCCTCGTCCAGGTCACGCTTATTTATAAAAATTTTTTGGTCTGTTTCTATATAAAACTGACAAAACAAACATATTTTATTCAATATTACTAGAGTAAAAATGTTCGTTAACCGCCTGTTTGCTCTGTCGGTTATTACTTATTATGCTCCAGCAGGGGGCGGTACAATGCTGAATCCTCCTCCAGGTCGCAGTTATTTGTTATTCGTTTCTGTTATTTTTTTGTATATAAAAGCTGACAAAACAAATGATTTGCATTGATATTACTAGAGTAAAAATGTTCGTAAACCGCCTGTTCTCTCTGTCGGTTATTACCCTCCAGCAGGGGGCAGCATGAGTGTGAATCCTCCTCCAGGTGGCAGTTAGTTTTTATTTTTTGTAATTCGTTTAGTTTTTTTTACGTATGAAACCGACAAAACAAATTATTTGTATCAACAGTACTAGAGTAAAAAAGTTGATAAACCGCCTGTTTTTTCTGTCAGTGAGAGTCCTCCAGCAGGGGGCAGCATGTATGAGTGTGAATCCTCCTCCAGTTTTATTTTTGTACGCTTTTTTCTGTTTCTATATAAAACCAACGGAACAAATTTATAGTATTCACTATTACTAGAGTAAAGATATTCGTAAACCGCCTGCTCTCGCTGTCAGTGAGTGTCCTCCAGCAGGGGGCAGTGTGATGCTAAGTTCTCCTCTAGGTCCAGTTATTATTATTTTTAAAGTTTTTTTTTTGTTTGTTTCTGTAAGAAACCGACAAAACAAATTTATTATCAATATTACTATAGTAAAAATGCTCCTATACCACCTGTTTTCTCTGTCATTGAGAGTCCTCCAGCAGGGGGCAGCATGAGTGTGTATCCTCCAGTTCGCAGTTTGTTTATCTTTCACTTTTTTATTATTTATTATTTTTAGGTTTTATTTATTACTTTTTTTTCTGTTTTTTTTTGTGTATGAAATGGACAAAATGAATTTATTGTATCAATATTACTAGAGTAAAAATGTTCATAAACAGCCTGTTTTCTCTGTCAGTGAGTGCTGTCCTCCAGCAGGGGGCGGTATGAGCGTGAAATTTCCTTCAGTTTTTTTGTAAGTTATTTTTTACTGTTTTTGTGTGAAACTAACAAAACAAATATAAAACTTAAAATGAAATACAATAAAATAAACATAAAATTAAAATAAAAACATAAACCACACCAGGACTACCCTGTTCTCTCTGTCGGTGAGTGTCCTCCAGCAGGGGGCAGCATGCATATTTGTAAAGCCTCTTCTTTATTTTTTGTGTTATTTTTCTGTTTCTATATGAAACTAACGAAACAAATTTATTGTATTCATTATTACCAGAGTAAAAATGTTTATAACCCGCCTGCTCTCGCTGTCGGTTATTATCCTCCAGCAGGGGGCAGTGTGAGCGCTATTCCTCCTCCAGGTCTCCAGCACAGAGGAAGATTCCGGCTTAGCGAGTGAAGATCGCGGCGAGAAAGTCAAGAGACTCCGCGATCACCGTGGCGGAGATCACAGCTCTCATCCGCGGCACGGAAGCAGAAACCCCGCCGAGGGATCACTCCCGTTACCGGACTCCCGGTGCTCCGCGATAAGACCCGGCCTGAGGTGTCGAGTTCACGGAAGCTTTTCCCAAGGACTCGCCGAGGATCGCCAGAGTCTCCCGCACTATGGGAAACGCAGCGACCGCCAAGAAAGGCAATGAACTGGAGAGCGGTAAGAAGATGAGATTAATCACATTACATTTAAAACACGTTAATATATACTTTACATCTTCAGCGAGTCTTGAAAATCGGCGGTGTTTGTATAACTTTGCAGCTAACGGCGGCTAATGATGCTAGCTGCTTAACCGAGTGCAAATGTTAAGCAGGACTGGAGAGCTTTACTATTATAAACGCGCTACAGCTCTTTATTCATCTCTTATATAAAGCATAAACAAAATATTACGCATTTAAATCGATTAATTAGTTGTTTATCTTGTGGAAACCGCAGAGTGAAACCGTTAAACTAGCTTCATACTAGGCCTGATGGTAGCCGCTGTGTTCGTTTTAACATGTAAGTCAATGTACATGATAATTGTGCAGAACTAAACCTTAATAACACGGGGAATATGTAGGTTTGCTTTTAGTCTCTGTGCCTCAAGCATATGCAGCGGAGTCAGAAGGTTAAAGGCTAATAAGCTATTCGCTAGTCAGAGGCCCTGAGCTCTGCTGTATCGCCACAAACACTCGATTTCTTATCGTCCACACATGTTTTGGGGCTTTAGATAGTGTGTGTATGAGAATGAAGAGCTGATGTAGTTGTGTTTAAGTGAATAATCGTGAATATAGGGAGATGTGTGTGTGTGTTGGGCCTGTTCACAGCAGTCTCTCCTGCCTCTAGTAAACAACATCAAGCCATTAAGTTAATTAAACGCCTGTTGTTGCTGTTGGCAATGCGATAAACTGTTGAAAAAAGAGCTCAAATAAGCTGTTATGTGGGGGTTTTGCTGTAATACACGTGAAGATTAGTGACTGTTGGGTTGTTTGGCTGCATGCTGGCTGTTTGGCTTAATGTTCAGGCTGTTTATGAAATGTTAAACATGAATAAGCGTAATGTCTTTATCTAAAATTTGATATTGCCGCATTTAAAATGGATTTACTTGAGGGGGTGTAAATTGAGAGTAAATGTTCATTTTTGGGTAAACTATGCGTTTAAATAACTTAATGTTTGTGTTGAGAAGTGATTTGTTCGATAATGTAATTTGTCCACACATTTGTTTCTTCAAATCATATATTATTATAAAAATATAGTTCATCTGTCATTGTTTACTCACCCAAACATGTTATTTTATTTAAGGTTTTTTTTTCTATTGTAAACGAAGGAAGTTATTTTGAAAAATGTTGGACATCTGGAACCATTGACTTCCATAGTATTTGTTTTTTCTGCCATTAAAGTCATTAGCTATGTTTCCATCCACCTATTTATGTGCATTTTGGATATATGCATTAAGAAACGGTTGATGGAAACGGCAAGATGTAGCGTACGTTTCTAAAATGCACATAAAAAGACATATGTGCATAGCTGAGTAGGATAAACTTCATATTCGATAAGAAAAGACACACGTTTACTGAACAAATTCCAGTATGCGCATTAAAATAAGTCGTGCGATTTTGTTATAAGAGATCATGTGATGATGAAAATGTTGTTTTGGTCTTTCTAAAACGTCCTAACCGTTTCAGTATTAGTGTTATTATATTATTAATGACCTCCAGAATCAAGAATGTCTGCGCTTTGCGTCTCACATCTTTAAACGCCACCATACGTTTATTGCGCAAGTCATTAGGTGAAGGTGAAAGTCATTTATTAAATAAAGAAAAGATTCACGCAGCTTCTCCTACTGCAGCAATCTTCGTTTTTACTCTTGATATTTGGCGCCAGTTAATCAGGGAGTGATGATTTTGTTCTCTTCGACTCTTTGATGGAAACGCTGCTTTATTTACACGTCTTTTATGTGATATTCCTGTTTTGCGCATAAATTTAATTTGCATCTTTGGATGGAAACATAACTATTGGTTACGGGTTTCTATCTTCATGATATCTCCTTTATTGTTTAGCAACAAAACCAAAACTCCTAAAAGTTTAGAATCACTTAAGAGAGAGTAAATAGTGGTGTAACGGATCACAAATCTCACGGTTCGGATCACATTATGGTATTTAGTCACGGATCGGACCATTTTTTGGATCAGCCAAAAAGGGGAGGAGACAAATGTAATTTGCTTTCTATTTATTACAGAAACAGCACTGCAAGACACTTGGTTTTAACAAACTGAACGTAGAACCTGTAACTTTATTAAAAATAAAATGAAGAAATAATCAGCTGAATAAAAATTAATTGTAAAATATTCAGTACTGTGAAAAATTTACTGTTGCTGATAACGCTAAATATATAAATTATAATTTGTACAACCCATATTTATTTTTAGTCTCATTTTCAATAAATGACTCAGTTATTTACCCATTAAACTTCATGTTTCATTGCTAGATAAATCATTTTTAAGGAACATAAAAATACTGGTTGTCGCCACCTATTGCTTTAATAATGTAATTGCTGCCTACAACTTTTTATTTTTGAGCGTCAAGTTAAATGAGTATGATGAAGATTTTAATCTTTACCATAAACTACAGTGGTTTCATCTAAACTATAAACTCTTCTCCCAGCACTGCTGTGTTATTTGACTGTAAACTAAAGACTGAATCTCTTTCTTGATTTTTGCATTTTCAGATTTGAATGCAGCGATTCGAAGGATTAATAAACATATGCAAATCAGCATCATTTATAATTTGTTGCGTGGGTGTTAAGATCCCGATCTTTTAATGATTAATCATGCAGCTTACACTGAACACATTAATTCAGGCTAAACAAGTAGTGACAGAAAACACCTTTAATAACCTAAGAAACCCAGCACATCCCCAATAACCCACCACAACTTCCATCTTCATTATATTTTACAAGAAAGCCTAAATGCTTTCATACATGTGATTTTAATGATGTGAGAGGCCATCTCTCTCTTCCATCATTACAAATTAAGAAAAAAAAATGTATCAATTCGTGGGTCACGTGTGTTCTGAACCATGGGTTGTGATCCGTACGAATCATGGATCAACCGTGATCCGTTACAACTCTGAGTAAATTTTCATTTTTGGTTGAATCCCTTTAAAACCATTTAAGTGAGTGTTTGTGTCAATAAATTATTAGTTTTATGATGTAGTTATTCCTAAAATGGGTTTCTTCAAATCCTATAAAAATCTATTTTATTGTAAATCACAAAAGGGAGAATTTTAGTATAAATACGCTGCGATATAACCCAATAAGTCATGCATTGCTCCAAACTCTCTAAACTATTTATAGTCGAAGAGATTTTGTTCGCACTGGGCTTGGTTGGTATGCAAACCTGTTTCTGCCGCAGGATAATAAAGTAAAAAGGATAATTGCAAATTTCCGTCTCATTTCTGAGTTGCTTCTCACAATTATGTTTTTTTTCTTTACAGTTGTGGGACAAAATTAAAAATTGCAAATTATAAAATATTAAATCAGACAGGGAAAATGGCAGAATTGTAATATATAAACTTAGAATTATGAAAGTGAAATTTTCTTATTTATTTAAAATTTTTATTTTATTTTTATTATTTTTGTATTTTGTTAATTGTGAGTTCTGAGATTTAAAATAAAAACTATTTGTTTTATTTATTTATTTATTTATTTATTTATTTATTTATTTATTTATTATTTCACTTTTTTCACCTGAAACAAGCTTCCATAGATTAGATTTTTGACTCATTTTTGATTTTTGGCCATTTTGTGCACATTTAACTACAGCTGCAGCCTGAGTTGCATGAGTTTCTACATGCACAGGGAATGTTCATGTGTGCAGGTTGCTACAGGTTTTGATTGATGTAAATGCACATTTTAGGAACATCCAGATAGATGCTAACTAAAATTGAATACACAAATCCAAAAATAAAAAATACTGATGTGAGTGCTTTAAAGGCTATATTTAATAATAATAGTTTTTGTTGTAAGGTATTATTTCTAGATATTTACAATAAGTTGTATATTTTATTTTAAAATTACCAAAATGTTTTGTTTTTGTAATTGTAATAAGCTGTAAGCTGAACCCAGAGTTGAAAATAAACACTAATGGCAGGAAAATGACAACAGCCAGAGTCCAAATATCTGAGGTTTTCACTTATTCATATTTTTTTAAAGACTAAATGTTTTCATCTCCTTACCGTTTTTTTAGTCTGAATTACATCTGAAAAATATCCTAACCAGTTTATTTTAGTATCATTGAATTATCTTTTTAATTTTAATACATTAAATATGTCTTAATCAAACATCTGCTAACAAAAGTGGCTCATGTTTGAGCCTGACCATCTAAAATGTGGTAAAAGAGTTGAGATTGGTTTAAAGGGATATGAATACAACAAGCTTTACTATGTGTAAATAAATGTGTGCAAAAATGCAATTTAAATAGAAGTTTAAATCAATAATCATGTTTGCACTATGATCTGAAGCTATGTAAAAATTCAATCATTTTTTTATTCTTAATTTTGCACTTTACCCTTACTAATGTCATCAATTATCCTCAGCAAACATATTAAAATAATTAATGATCCTGCTCAATGAAGACACTTTGTACATTTCCCACTATAAATACATTCACTCTTAATTTTTGGAAAACTTTAAACCATTTTCTCAATATTTGTTTATTTTTATTATTTTTTTGATGATGATTAAATCTCAATAAAAAAAAAATAAAAAATAGACCCTTATGACTGGTGATCCAATATTGTAAATATTGTAAATTCACGTGTGATATGACTATATATATATATATTGTATGTAATAATAATAAAAAATATATTGTGTCATATTATATTGAGGTGTCACTTAATACATTAAAAGTGTTATATTACACACAATTACGTGGATGCAGGAAGCATCATGGGGAAAGTTGCAGTCTTGAAAGTACAATGTTTACATTTTATTTAGCAAATTTTTTTATTCATTTATTTTTTTAAATGTTGGACCTGCACTAATCTAGTATTTGAAGTGTATTTATTTTATATTTCTACATTATTAATCAAACATTTGCCCTGAAGTTTGAAAAAAATATGATCACAAATAAATTAGTACGTTTCTGAGTAAATACTTTAAAAACGTAAACCAGAAATAGGCACTTAGAGGTGGTCATTATATGGAACTATATTGTGATATGTATTGTTATCAGGATATGAGTGCCCATTAGTGACAGTCTCTCCCTCATTAGCATAAACAGCAGCCCTTAGTGAGAAGCAGCCGTCTGTCCATTAGTCATTAGAGCTGCTGAAGATAATGTCAGCATAGACTAAAAGGATTATAGATGTGGAGTTTTAGATGAAGCGCAAATGAACAGCGACAGGAGCGACATAGACTGACAGAAGACAACGTTTTCACTTTTCCACACAGATAACGTTAGTCTTGATTTAAAATCTGCCACTATACTGATTCATAGGCATTTATAGCCCCGCCCTCTTTTTTAAAAAGAGCACAATCTCATTTGCATTTAAAGCGACAGTCGCCAAGCGCCACGATTAGAATCAAAGCCTAATAGGGTCAGTTTCAGAGTTATAAAACATTATTTATGTATTATTTTGAGCTGAAACTTCACACACACAACTCTAGGGACATCATAGACTTATTTTACATCTTGTAAAAAGGGGCATAATATAGGTCCACTTCAAAATATGTCGTATATTTCTGGCATAAACCGTAAAATTCTCTCTGAGACTAGCAGAGTAGTGATTTTATTTCTCTTTTGCATCACAACCCCCCCTCCCCCCCCCCCCCCCTCCACACACACACACCAGTCACCTGTAATCTTGCTACTATGAAGATCTTTCCAAGCCTAAGTAAGTACACTTAGCTTTAGTCATTGACGTGAACAGCTTGTCATTTTCAGGGGATAAGAGTAATTAGTAGATTTGAAAAGCTCGATGCTATCAACTGCAATCAGCACTGTTAGTTTAAGAGTAAAACATCTTTGCCCAAGATGCACTGCTCTGTGTGATAACCCTACATCTGATGTTAACTTTACATTTAAAATGCTTGCGTGCAGCTACAATAATCAGTCTGATATGTTCATGTTCATAATTTTTGCTGTGCATTTGCATGAGTTGGGTATTTAAGTACCATTTTAAATAGGGCTGC
The DNA here is from genome assembly GCA_903798195.1 of Danio kyathit. Taxonomy (NCBI): domain Eukaryota; kingdom Metazoa; phylum Chordata; class Actinopteri; order Cypriniformes; family Danionidae; genus Danio; species Danio kyathit. The sequence continues at coordinate 2,257,536 of LR812520.1, read as the reverse complement.
ACATTCATTCTTTTTTTTTCGGCTTAGTCCTTTTATTAATCTGTGGTCAGCACAGCGGAATGAACCGCCAACTTATCCAGCATATGTTTTAGGCAGCGGATGCCCTTCCAGCTGCGTCCCATGACTGGGAAACATCCATACACACTCATTCACACACATAGACTATGGACAATTTAGCCTACCCAATTCACCTATACCACATGTCTTTGAACTTGTGGGGGAAACCGGAGCACCCGGAGGAAACCCACACGAACATGGGGAGAACATGCAAACTCCACACCGAAACGCCAACTGACCCAGCCGAGGCTCGAACCAGTGACCTTCTTGCTGTGAGGCGAACATGCTACCCACTGCGCCACCGTAGGGCTGCACAATATATCGTAAAATTATCATTATTGTGATAATATATGCAATATTTATATCGCAGACGTGGTAAATTACATTAATGCATTGGTTGTTTATCTAAATTTGACCAATCATATGGGGCCGTACTGTTTTTAGCCCCTCCTCCCCAGTAGTTTCTGTTCTGTGATTGGCTGGAGTGGCCTAAAGCTGAACCCAGAGCTTAAAACAAACACTAATGGCGCTAAAATGACAACAGCCAATCAAAGTCCGAGTATCTGCAGAGGTTTCTACTCTCACTTATGATCATGAGCTTTGGGTCATGACCGAAAGGACAAGATCTCGGATACAAGCGGACGAAATGAGTTTCCTTCGCAGGGTGGCAGGGCATCACAAACCTGTTTGATCATTTAAAACAACACCACCCTTATGAAGATGCTAAGAAAATTGCAGACCCAATTAAGTGTTGGTAAACCAGCGCATCTACCCAGCAGAGTTTCGTGTCTTAATTTTCGAAAGCTGTGCCTTACGAGAAAAAAATCCCGAAAAGCCAGACAACACGATCTTAAACACATCTCAGTGAACACTTCATGCTTGCTGTAAACTACACGCTGCATTATTTAAGGGCATTTGTTACGACATTTATAGGATCTTTTGTTGTCAAGCTTATGTTTCCTTTTTAATATCAAGATATTTACCTCGGAAGAATAAACTCGGTCTCAAGGAAGAGCTAACTCAGAAACTCGTTGTGTGATTTGAGGCGCTCCCCGCATGTCTCGCCGTGATGCGCGATTTATAAAATGAGAGTCTGCATAGGCCTATTCGTGCCAGTCTGTGAGATAAAATTGGTTAAAACACCCGTGGATATAACGGAGATCTGAGCATACCAGTGTGTTTATGCGTCCCGCAATATGCGATGTCAAGAGGGTGACTGACTCTATAAGTAAGCTAAACTGCACACACTTGATTATGTAATGCATGGACGTTTTTCACAGTGCAACGCATAAATAAACCTTTAAATGTCCATGCTTAATCAGTCATCAATAATGTCTATCGAGTAAAGAGTTATTGACAATCAATAGATCATCAAGTAATCATTATTTAGCGTCCCTAAATAAAATCCATTAAAGGATATTTCACCCTAAATTCACCATGCTCACCATTAAAAGGGGAGTTCATCCAAAACTGACAGTACTCACCCTTTTTTTTGTTTCAAACTTGTTTTATTTAATTTTTTCTGATGTTGCACTATACAGGGAGTGCAGAATTATTAGGCAAGTTGTATTTTTGAGGATTAATTTAATTATTGAACAACAACCATGTTCTCAATGAACCCAAAAAACTCATTAATATCAAAGCTGAATATTTTTGGAAGTAGTTTTTAGTTTGTTTTTAGTTTGAGCTATTTTAGGAGGATATCTGTGTGTGCAGGTGACTATTACTGTGCAGAATTATTAGGCAACTTAACAAAAAACAAATATATCCCCATTTCAATGATTTATTTTCACCAGTGAAACCAATAGAACATCTCAACATTCACAAATATACATTTCTGACATTCAAAAACAAATCAGTGAGCAATACAGCCACCTTTCTTTGCAAGGACACTCAAAAGCCTGCCATCCATGGATTCTGTCAGTGTTTTGATCTGTTCACCATCAACATTGCGTGCAGCAGCAACCACAGCCTCCCAGACACTGTTCAGAGAGGTGTACTGTTTTCCCTCCTTGTAAATCTCACATTTGATGATGGACCACAGGTTCTCTATGGGGTTCAGATCAGGTGAACAAGGAGGCCATGTCATTAGTTTTTCTTCTTTTAGACCCTTTCTTGCCAGCCACGCTGTGGAGTACTTGGACGCGTGTGATGGAGCATTGTCCTGCATGAAAATCATGTTTTTCTTGAAAGATGCAGACTTCTTCCTGTACCACTGCTTGAAGGTGTCTTCCAGAAACTGGCAGTAGGACTGGGAGTTGAGCTTGACTCCATCCTCAACCCGAAAAGGCCCCACAAGCTCATCTTTGATGATACCAGCCCAAACCAGTACTCCACCTTCACCTTGCTGGCGTCTGAGTCGGACTGGAGCTCTCTGCCCTTTACCGATCCAGCCACGGGTCCATCAAGACTCACTCTCATTTCATCAGTCCAGAAAACCTTAGAAAAATCAGTCTTGAGATATTTCTTGGCCCAGTCTTGACGTTTCAGCTTGTGTGTCTTGTTCAGTGGTGGTGGTTTTTCAGCCTTTCTTACCTTGGCCATGTCTCTGAGTATTGCACACCTTGTGCTTTTGGGCACTCCAGTGATGTTGCAGCTCTGAAATATGGCAAAACTGGTGGCATCTTGGCAGCTGCACGCTTGACTTTTCTCAGTTCATGGGCAGTTTATTTTGCGCCTTGGTTTTTCCACACGCTTCTTGCAACCCTGTTGACTATTTTGAATGAAGCGCTTGATTGTTCGATGATCACGCTTCAGAAGCTTGGCAATTTTTAGAGTGCTGCATCCCTCTGCAAGATATCTCACTATTTTTGACTTTTCGGCGCCTGTCAAGTCCTTCTTTTGACCCATTTTGCCAAAGGAAAGGAAGTTGCCTAATAATTATGCACACCTGATATAGGGTGTTGATGTCATTAGACCACACCCCTTCTCATTACAGAGATGCACATCACCTAATATGCTTAATTGGTAGTAGGCTTTCGAGCCTATACAGCTTGGAGTAAGACAACATGCATAAAGAGGATGATGTGCTCAAAATACTCATTTGCCTAATAATTCTGCACTCCCTGTAATATCCAATAACTTGTAGGTAATATCTTTTGGTTGTTGAAAACTTGAACAGTAAATGTTGAATTAAGATTGTTCTTTTGTTTAATATTTTATCATTTATACTGTCAGACAGCTAAAACATTTCACAAAATGTGTTAAATCAGCTGCACAAAAGGATTAGCATGCTGAAAATCCTATAAAATTAATAGATATAAAGATTTGTCATTTATCGTGATAATTATTGACATCGACTGACGTGAAAAAAGTTATCGTGATATTTTTTTTGCCATATCGCCCTGCCCTAAGCAGTACTCAACAACATCGCATATTTTTCCAGCCCTAATTTTAAAGTTGTTTGACTGGTGGAGCAGGTTACACAACAGTTAGCCTGCAGTTAAAAGGTAATTAAGTTATTTTGTATGATGGTGTATCGTTAAAAAATTCCTACGTGTCACTCACTGTCTGTCAAAATTGTGTTCAGAGAAAAACACAGATAAAGCATAACTAATGCTTCATTTTAACGATGTTCAAAACAGAAAGATTAATTTCAAGTAAAACCTTGACTAAAATATATATCATTTGGCACAAATTTACATGCGTTCAATTTATAATTTGGTAGATAAATGGTTGTTGTGTTCCCAAATAAGCAGGCTCATCTACAGGACTTTCTTTACATTCTATTACATATCTGTTATGTATACAGGCAGATGTACGTATATGTTAAATGCATAGGCTTGTGTTTTGATTTTGTATACCTCCTGACAAAAATGAAGCAAATTATTGTTCTTAACAAGCTTATAATAATAATAATAATAATAGTTTTAACAAAACAGAGGGTTACCAGTGTTGTGGCACATGTTAACCGGTTATTAAATAAAGCTTCAACAATAAATTGATGCATTATAAATTGAGAAATAATTATGTGTCGATTCTGAAATAGTTTGATTGCATTGGGATTCTCTTTTGGATCACGGTTAACTGTTAATAATGTGGTACAGATTAATATTTTGGTACTACTGACAGTGGAAACATCAGAAAAACCTGTAACCATTGACTGCCATAGTATTTCTTTTTCCTACTATGGAAGTCAATGGTTACAGGTTTCCAACATTTTCCAAAATATCTTCTTTTGTGTTCAACACTCATAAAAGTTTAAAACCACTTGATGGAGAGTAAATTAGAATTTTTTTTGGGTGAACTTGTCCCTTTAAGTCATCACTGACCTGTTTGTACTTCAGTAGGGGCTTGGACCATCTCGACACCTCCCTAATTTAGTCTAAAATAGCTCTAAATAAATGTTTTCCTGTACAACATTATTAAACATCTGTGGCATATTTGTCATGATTTTAAAACATAAACACTTTAAGCCTTGAGTCTAGAACCATACTCCTAAGCGGTTGTATTTTACAAAATGGTTCGTTTCAGGCCGTCGCATACTTGTGAAGAAGAACATACCATAAAAGGATGAGACAGTGAGAAGATCCTCCTGCAGCCGTTTGCTGTGGCAGAACGCTTCAAACAGGCAGAGTGACACAAGCTAGCTGTTAGGGCCGTGCGGTATTAAAGAAATAAAAATAATGCGATATTCAATATGATATTATTTTAAAAATGTTATAACTAATACAGGTGAAATCAAAATTATTGGCCCTCTTTTTCTTTTTTTCCAAGTATTTCCCAAATGATTCAGGAATTTTTTGACAGTATTTCCTATATTTTTCCTTCTGGAGAAAATCTTATTTGTTTTATTTCGGCTAGAATAAAAGCAGTTTTTAATAAAAAAAAAAAAAAAAAAAAACATTTTAAAGTCAATAATATTAGTCCCTTTAAGCAATATTTGTTTTGGATTGTCTACAGCAGTGGTCTTCACCCACCAGGATCAATTGGTAACGGACCGCACAAGAAATCATTAATTATTTCTGTTTTATTTATCATCTGAGTCTGAATGATCTTTTATTTTGAAAAAATGACCATATTCTCTCAGTTGCATCTCGGTCACTTGAGCGGCCAAATTTAACCCACAAGCAGCAAAATGAGTAATGTCCATGTCTGTGCAAGAAGAAGATCAACTGCTGGAGTTTGCAAATGACAGCGGCCTTAGGGGACGTTCACATATCACGTCTTTTCTAGAGTTTGCGCAAGTTCATTATTTCCAATGGAGGTGTGCGCAAGCGGCGTGATGCGCCTTCCAGACACACTCAGTTGAATGAATACCGGGAGCGCACCACGAGTGACGTGACAAGAACTGACCAATCAGCTTTAGCTTGTATGGAATATAAACATTTCATATCTCAGAGAAACACAGAACACTCAAACACTGCAGTGCTTTGTAATATTCTCCATAAATATAACTTGTATCAGAGTGACAGCAATGTTTTGTCAGCAAGTCATCCTCTGAGAAAACGGTTGATGGTAAAAATAAAATAAAAATAAAATTGTCGAACGTTCACTAGTCCGCGGTGATGAAAAGGTTGGGGACCACTGGAGGGGAGGAGTTGCTAGCCGAATATCAACCGTGACAAGCTGACAAAACATTTCTGTCACCGTTTTATTTATGGAGAAAATTACAAAGCTCTGCAGTGTTTGGGTGTACAGTGTTTGTCTGAGTTGATTAGTCTATCGAAATGTGTATATTCCATACTACCTTAAGCTGATTGGTCAGTTCTTGTCTTGGTGCACTCCCGGTATTCATTCAACTGGGTGCACAATATTCACAGCTGAAGCCCGTGCTTTACTTTTAGCACTGGAATATATGGAAAATGTCCAACAAAAGAAATCTATTATTTTTACAGACTCTAAATCATGCCTCCAGGTTATGGAATCTTCAAAAAAGGATCATCCTTTGATAATATTTTAACTAAAGTTCATTAACTACAAAATCAGTTTCATCACATTATTTTTTGCTGGGTTTCAGGACATGAGCGAGCTGATGCAGCTGCTAAGGATGCTTTGAAGCAAGTGGTGAACAAATGCCAAATTCCTCCATCAGAGATGAGACCTTTTATCAATGTTTACATTTTTAACAAGTGGCAAGAGGAGTGGGATGCATTGGAAAATAATAAATTACATGAAATACAACCTGAAATCTCAAACTGAATTTTAAGACATTTTAAGACTAGATTCACAATTCCCCTCACTATAAAACACATTTTACTGGACTGTCCTGCTTTTAATGATTCCAGAAGACTTTTTTATGAACTCTCTGAAGGACATTTTTAGCAAAGTTACACCAGAAAGGATTTTAGAATTTTTATCATGTATTACCACAAAAAAATCTTATTTAATTTATGTATTAATTTATTTGTTGATTTTTAATTGTATATTTATTATTGAAATGTTCCTGCCATGAAAATACCCTTGGTTGCTGACATGGCATTAAATAAAAAATACATTACATCATTCAACTAGGTGCGTCTGGAAGCACCCAGGCCGCGTAGCTCCATTGGAAATAACAAACTTGCACAAACTCTAGAAAAGACGTGATATGTGAGCGGCTTCCTAAAGCTGCTGTCATTTCAGATCCCCAGCAGTTGATCTTCCTGCACACATGTAGGTTTCACCTGATTTGTTGACTAATGGATTGCGGATCCAAAGAAAGACCTGAAGAAACTTTCAAAGACGTCTGTTTCTTACTCATTTATTTCAAAATAAAAGATCGTTTAGACTCAGAAATGGAAATAATTAATGATTTCTTGTGCAGCCTAGTGCCAATTGATCCACGGACCACGGCCTGATGGTTGAAGATCTACAGAACAAACCACTGTTATACATTGACTTGCCTAATTACCCTAACTTTACCCTAATTAACCTAGTTAAGCCTTTAAATGTCACTTTAAGCTGAATACTAGTGTCTTGAAGAATATCTAGTCAAATATTACGTGCTGTCATCATGACAGAGAAAATAAATCAGTTATTAGAAATGAGTTATTAAAGCTATTATGTGTAGAAATGTGTTGATAATCTTCTCTCCGTTAAATGGAGATTGGGGGGAAAATATGCATGGTGGGGCTGATAATTCAGACTTTAACTGTATGTTTGATATTATTTCAGGCAAAAGAAAGCACCAGTAGATCTTCTGAAAGTGAACAGCCGTGTTTTACGATTGCATAAAACAAATCAAACTCTTCAGCACTTTTGCAATCTTGTGATAAACCATGATGTTTTCCCTCAGGTTGTCTCCAGCAGTCATCATAGTTGTGTTATCAAGTGCTAAACCTGTGTCTCTTTTTCTCTCAGCGTTTGCATTGTCTAGTTTTGTTAAAGCTGTACTTTTGTCACGTCTAATCCATGCCGCATAACTATGTGATTGTTTGACGGAAATCTTTCTTTTATCTCTCTCTCTTTGTCCTTCTCTCCTCTTCTCTGTCTGATTCTTCATCATCCCATCCATGTGGGTGAATGTTCCTGAAAATCCTTGCTGATCTGTAGAGACTTTTGGTATGATCACAATTACATTAGGTTACTTCAGTGATGGAAAAAAACGACCTTTGTAAATTCTCTCGGCCGCTGTAAAACAAGCCGCAGTAAATATAATGATTAGCTTTCTATTTTTTCCATCACTGTGGTCAACTGAAGTCTGCTGTGGTGTTTTATGTGGGATTGTTGATGTCTTGCTCCTGTGTTAATGATAAATGCATGCCTCACAAAAAACAAACACCTTTTCACCATGATGTCCATGACAGCTTGATCATGTCTAGAATGTGTGACTAGCTAGAAAAATGTTCCCTTCTGTACTTCTAATCTATTTAGTCTTGAATGTGGATTCTTTATTTTCATTTAGTTGAGTTCCTTCAATAAAAGGTGGATCATTTGCTTGGTTTTACTCATTTTGTTTTTGTTTTTTACTCTTCCTCACAGTCAAAGAGTTTCTAGCCAAAGCCAAAGAAGATTTCTTGAGAAAATGGGAATCGCCACAACAGGTGAGTAACAACGGGATAGTTCGTCCCTCCAAAACATTATTTACTCACTTGTTTCTTCTGTTGAACACAAAAGAAGGTATCTTGACGAATGTTAAAAACTGGTAGCCATTAGGGGTGCAGCGGTTCAGTCTACTCAGTTCGGTATGCATCACGGTTTTAGGGTCACGGTTTCGGTACGGTACAGTTAGTGCTATGCTTAGGAAAAAAAGTGACTACAGAACAATTCAAAGACATATTTACTGGTTAACAAACATCTGACAATGCAACAGCTTCACACATATGCCTGTAGATTTGCATGTTCTCGCGTTAAATAAAAGTAGGGCATTTTGTGCAAATAAAATGCTAAAAAAATGAAGTAAAAGCTTAAATTTCCCCTTTTTCTGTTATATCACGACTCAACATCTCAATTAAATGTGCAGATAATAATTATGCCAACACATCTTAATAATTGAGCCCTTTTAAAGTATCGATTGCTTCTGTTTACATTATGCTTGCATTACCAAGGCAACAACACATTTTTATTTATGATTTCTTTATGATTTTATTATGATTCCAGAGATCTCCGTTTCACTTATCAGCACCATCGTAGTGAATAAAACTTAAGCGAAGAGAGCAATCGGCTCTTCTCTTTTTATTTAGCGGGAACAGTACATGGAGAAGAAAACTGTTCTTAGCAGACAGCGGGTAAATAGAGTGAATAGCGGGAGTGATCGGGTGCGGAAGAACACCCAGCAGAAGCGGGACTGAAGTATCAGACCTGCTATATGTCCACGTCCGTGTGGGACGCTTCTGGGCTTGAACACGGACCTCAATCTAGCTGTTAGTGACCACTGATCTAGGCTATCTTTGCAACAACAACAAAAAAGCTGTATCTCCTTCACTTGCTATGCTGAAAAACCACAGAAACTCCACACACACACACTGACACGTGAGGAAACGTGGGGTCAACAACATATTTACATACTTAGAGGTGATTGGACAGGTCTTTTGTGCAACTGCTTTGTTGCAGTTGTTTTTATTAACAAGCCAATATTGATATTGCATATTCTGAATGGCGGGTCACAGGGCGCACCGAACTGAGGAAGAACGGGACGACAAGATTTTTTTTACAGAGAACCGTTGCATCCCTAGTAGCCATTTATTTCCATAGTTCATTCATTTTCTTTTGGCTTAGTCCCTTGTTTATCAGGGGTTGCCACAGTGCAATGAACCACCAACTATTCCAGCATAAGTTTTACGTGGCGAATGCTCTTCCAGCCGTAACCCAGCACTGGGAAACACCCACACACACATCCTCATACACTATTGCCAATTTAGTTCACCAATTCTCCTATACCTCATGTATTTGGACTGTGGGGGAAACCGGAGCCAACACGGGGAGAACATGCAAACTCCACACAGAAATGCCAGCTGACCCAGCCGGGACTCAAACCAGCGACCTTCTTGCTGTGAGGCCACAGTGCTAACCACTAAGCCACCCCCCAAATCTATATAAAGGAATGAAATCTTTTAAAATACAGCCATTCAGTTCATCTGGTGAAATTATATTCATTACCGCAATATACATCACAGCAAAGGAATGTTTTGCAATGTCAGATTTTTCCAACATCGTGCAGCTCTAGTGTGAGCACAGCTTCACTCTGCCCAATCAGCAGTGTCCAAACCATCCGCTGTCACGCCCACCGTAAGCAAACAGGATTTAGCTAGATGATAGTTTATTGGTGGATGTTAAAGTAATTCTTCATCAAAAAGAATGAAAAATTCCTTTATACAAAGAAACACACACTGCATTTATATCTGTTAGCTTTGCATGCAAAATTGAGTAAATTAAAATATGAATTTATTAATGTATAATTTATTCATTATTGTGTATTAAGAACGTTTTTTTTTTCCAAGGAGAAAGAAGTGTTTTTTGCTGCATCTATACTAAATCTTTTAATAAGTTTATAATAATAGATTTTCATTTTTACATTTTTATTTATTTTCTTTAGAGCACAACTTGTTTAGATGACTTTGACAGACTGAAGACGCTGGGCACGGGATCTTTTGGGCGAGTCCTGTTGGTTAAACACAAGGCTTCAGATCAGTTCTATGCCATGAAAGTCCTGGACAAACAAAAGGTTGGTTGAAAAACTTACCAAACTCTTCAAGCATGTATGATCTTTCTCTACAGCGCATACAATCATTTATTTAATTTTCACAAGTTACTTATTTATTTATTTTTTTGCCAGGTGGTGAAGTTGAAACAAGTGGAGCATACGCTAAATGAGAAGAGAATATTACAAGCAGTTTCCTTCCCATTCCTTGTCAGATTGGAATATGCCTTCAAGGTACAGTAATACTGCAGTTTCATTAACTTTGTGCATTGATAAACAGGTCAGTCGGACCGTATTTTTTTAAACCACATCTCCTTCAGCCAAGAAAGTGTTTTTTTAACCTTGTGCCATTTTTATTACACATTTTTACTTTATTACTTTATTTACACATTTTTTTTAGTTATTTATTAATAAATTAAGTATTATCATTATTATTTTTAGTGGATTGGTTCATTTATTAATAAGACAGGGAAAAAGTAGAAAGGGAGGTGTAAAAAGTCATGCAAAGACCAGTCCGTAGCTGAAATCTCTCAGTAGTTAGAAAGCAACTCTCACCCTAGCTAGTGTAAATTAATATTATCTGCTTCAGTCCAATATCTACATTACCAGATGATGAATACATTTTTATTCATTTATTAATTCATAAATAATGTTTTTCCAAAATTAACTATGAACAAAATTAGTATTGAAATATCTCAACCAAAAGATCACAGATATCTTCTAACACAGTCACAATCCATGCATCTGAATTGCAATTTCTCCATGTGGAGATATACTATCAAGAACATCCAGTAACAAACCTATGGATTTTCTACCTTGACAAACATATTCTCCAGTCTTTTAAAGACATTTACCACATTGTCCTATTGCAGACTAATCTTTAGTTTAGTCAGGTTGCCAGATATTCATTTATTCATTTCCGTGGTCAGCACTGATAAGTATAAGGATGTTCTTGTATCTTGCAATAAAGTCCTACAGACTCAATTTAATAAATATAAATCTAATCTAATAAAAGAAATATATCCATGGTGCTCATGTACACTATATATATTAAATATATCGACATATATTGAAAATATTT